>PVIR01012480.1:0-44586 GCA_004026965.1 Petromus typicus
AAAAAAAAAAAAAGTGTCATAAACAGGTACAAATTCTCAATGTTGAACATAACCATAATGTGTATATAAAATGTACCAATAAACTAAATTTACAAAAAAGAAAAAGTGTGAAGGTAAGAAGGAAAGATGACAAACAAAGCTCATGTATATAATGCGAATCAAGATGTGTCATGTACTGGTAAAAACTTTCAATGTTGAATGTGATCATAATGTTTATATAAAACATACCAATAAAATCAATTTTTTAAAAGAATATGTTTTAAAAAGTTTATGTATTTAAGGAATGCAGAGAGGGAATGGGAAAAAAATCAAGATATAACATGTATAGGTAGATAAATTTTCAAGATGAATATGATCATAATGCATACTTAAAATTTACCAATAAACTCAATTTTAAAAAGTGATCATTAGAGAGAAAGCCATTTTTATAGCAAGAAATTAAAAGTGAAGATGATAGCGAGCTATAAGACATGTAATATGTAAAGTATTCATAATCTTGGAACTATTTAGCATGAATATGTACACACATCACATGAATATCACACATCACATTATCATTTGGATAATGACTCTGAGGAAGTAAGGAGCTGGATAGGTGAAAATGAGAGGGAAATTCCCAGGTGGTAACTTGGAAAGAAATTAAGAAAATGAGTAAAGCTGACAAGTGTTCACATGATTGAGCTCAGTAGGTCATCCCCTCTGTTTTGGAGTGAAATGAGAACTGAAGAATTCAGATAAGAATAAAAATTATTGAGGAGTTAATAAAAGAGTACTCTTTGTAAAGCAAGGTAAAAACTGAAAGTTGGCTGGAGTTACTAAATGTTGTGCAAGGTAATCTATTGTAATAGTCACAATAACAAAATTCAATAATTTACCAGAAGAAAGTCTCACGTCGCAGTTCATTGCTGGTTCAGAGTGAGGTGAAGGTGGGGAGGGCTGTGGCTCATACAAGCATTTAAAGATACAAGGCCTTCCCATCACTGGGACTTCATGACTCTGCAGCCTTGTGGTTTACCTTTAGGTCCTCTATTCCGGGCTGGCAGGTACAGAAAGGAAAGAACTTGGAAGATCTTATAGAAGAGAGGGGGGGTGGGGTGGAGAGAGAGAAGAAAAAGGGATCAGATGAATACAGAGCATTGCCACTTCCATAAAGCCAGACACCAAAATAATAAGCTTGCCATTGTGTAAATGGACACATCAGAAGCAGCCAAAATATTTAAGTGTATCTAGAAAAACTATAGGTAGATAAGAAAAAAGTAAGCTTTCAAACCAGATTCTGGATGCCAGAAAATCAGAGTTAACATAAATCAGGAAAAGTCTCCCAGGATTTCTGGAGCTGGGAACCATCAAGAACAAGAACAAAAGCAATTCTGACCATTGCACATGAGCCTGACACCATAGGAGGAAAGTGGGACCAACAAAGGGCAGCCACCTTCTTACTGGGCAGGACCAGAGAAAAAGGACAAGCAGACAGAGATGGTGAGGACACACAAGAGGAAGCTGGACACCACATACAGTGATTTGGTAAGTGTCCATCAAAGACCCATGTGTTCAAGTTCTGGTCATCAGCCTGCATTGCTACTGAGGGGGAGATCCTAGTAGGAGGATGTCAGGTCATTGGGTGTATGTCCTCACAGAGGATGCTGGGATCCCAGTCTGTACCTGTTTTTTTCCCTCCAGGCCGCCGAGGAGTGAGCAGCTTCTCCATCCATGCACTTTCAGCGTGATGCACTCTGCCTTACCAAAAGGCTGAAGGTAATGGAACCCATTCACTGAGGACTAAAACTTCTGAAACTGTAAGCCAAAGTAAATCTTTCCTTCCCATAAGTTATTTATCTGAGACATTTTGTTGTAGTCAGGGAGAGCAGCCTAACACCATGTCTGATGACCCAGAAAGGACGCCAGGAGGTGAAACGGGAAAAAGGCCTCTCATGACTATGGCATCTTTATAAAGTGTCAGAAATATGATTCTGAAAGTGACTCACAAGCAGAAACACGTGTCCACAGCAAGTGGCATAGCAGTGAGTCTCCCTGGATGTATGCACTGAGCAGCTTAGACTGGAGTAAACTTGAGAAACAAACCAGATGGGATGATTTTTACAGTTAACTGTTATAATTTGATGGTGGTGACCTTGACAATTTTATGTTTCATTTTTTAATTTTAGGTGCTTATTATGTTCTGTACAATATGAGCACATACATGAACAATTTTAAATCTCTTTAATAATGTAATGAAAAGCAAATAAATGTGTAGGTAATAGACAAAAGGGAACCAGCTGATTGAGAGAAGATAAATTTATTCCTCTTAAGACTACAGAACAATTTCAGAATTCATGAATTATTCTAAGCCCTCACCAGTGTCTGTCATTGTGGCCAAGCTTCCCTGATGTGAACAACAGTAAAAACATTTATCATCTAAATGAGTTCCTTTGCTTAAGGAGGAAAGAAAATAGTCCATTTTTGTAGTGAGGCTGGATATGGAAGAAACTTCAGAAAGTAAAACAAAGTAACACCAGCAGGAAGGAACAGAGGCAGGTCAGACATCAGCCTGGAGAACGAAGGGGATGAAGCAGGCTTTGGATTCTCCAAACAGCCAAATGGGAGCTCTACGTGGCTCAAGGAATGAGTGACCAATGCTCTCTGACCCTTGTGCCTCCTCCTAAGATCACAGATACTACAATACCCACGTGTCGCATGTCAGCAGGAAGGACAGGGGAGGGGAGGAACAGGAAGTAAAGGATGTTTTGTGTTGACTTAGAGGAATACGGGAGAGGTGAGTTGGTAAAGCATCTCAAGAATCATTAGAAGGCCATATATAATTCTATTAAATGAATTAACCAAAGAATGAGAAAATCACAAACACTAATGTTTGTGTGGCTTTACTAGGTGTGTGTATGTTTGTTTTCCTAGTACACTACTTTTTGAAAACTGCCCCTGATATCCGTGTCTTCCCATGGGAATATTCCTCCTGTGGATGTGAACCTGCCCTGGACCTGCTGCTGTTGCCCCGGTGGGAACATAATCCTCACTCAGACTCCAGATCTGCATACCTGAGTGAATCTGGTGATGAACCCTTGACAGTCTCCATTTTTGTTTGCTACCTGTTTGAAATTGGGACCAAGAAAGAGATGAACTCTCAGACACAGTCAGAATTACAATGTGTAAAAATCTAGAAGTTGCACAGTCACTTGGGGTGGAAAAAAAGAAAAAAAATCTGGTTGAAACAGCAAGAGAGGAAATTTAAACAGATGAACAGAGACAGGTAGATGATGTGAAAGGGAAAAGAAGCCTTTGAACTTCCAAGGTTCTAACATAACCCTGTCTTGCTGTCTTTTAAGATTTTAGTGCTGGAATTTTCTGAATCTCATGAATTAACCCAGTGTCCATCTCACAAGGTCAATTTATTTCAAGAATTCCTGTGCAATATAACAGATTCCAAACTAAGACAGCAATAGTATTTTTACAAGGGAGAATGTTTTAAAGACAATTTATGCGGATACCAGTGGGAGAACTGTTAAGTAAAACGAGCTGCATAATTATGTTTCTGGTAAACTCATTATCAGGAAATAACACAGCAGCACATCAAATATATCAGGATTGAAGAATATGAGACTCTGTGAACATTTTCATTACAACCATAAAAAATCTTATATATCCCTAAATTTTAAAAGAGGATGGAGCAGTTAAAACTTGGGATAATGCTGTTATAATAACATTTTAGCAATCAAAGTAAGTTAATAGAAAACCAACAAAGGGAAAGCCAGCACATGACATAGTACAAAACTGTGGGACACAAATGTTTGTTCCACTGTAAGTAAAGAAGTCACATTATACTCTGATGTGCAAAGGCTCTTATAGTCTGTCTACTTAACAGTGTGAGTAGTGTTTGATATTGTAGATTTTTTACAAGAATATTCTCTTTCAGTAAAGCTTTCATTCCTTCTAGATCTAGTTTCTGTGATATTATGAGTATGAGTGAAAACATGTTTCATTGTAGGAATTACCAATACATACATATCATTGCCAAAGGAAAAGTTTTAAAACTTTGTTATGTTCATACCCTTTAATAGAAAACTTTGGGCATCTTTGTCTTCTAAAAGGCACCAAATTAACTCTGGTGTCCATATGTGCCTTAATATACCAATATAAAATTAAAGGAAATGCCTTACAAGTGTCGTCCAAGTTCACTCTCAGACAATCCTCTAACACAATCGTCCTTACGTGCATTTTGTAGATGATGATGAAATAGCTAGCTCACACCACTTCTGGATGTCAAAGCAGAATTCAAAACCAAAACTTTGGATGCTGTGAGGTTTCTCTGTTTTCACTAAATTCTGACATGGCACACATATAAGGATGATGATGATGATGATGATGATGATGATGTAAATTTTCCTGTACTGCTGGAATGAAGTTCACTGTGTGGGCTGGTTGCCATGGGAAGGGAGCTCTCTTTCATGCCTCACTGCTCAGAAGTGACAAGAGACAGATTTGCAGACCTGGAAGTAACCCAGTTACTGTCTATGTCAAGAGAGGCACAGCTCCATTCAGTAGAAGACTGACAGGTAGGAGAAAGAGGCTTATCAAGTCTGCATTTAACCAGAACTTCCCTGACCCTATAATTTTGAGCCTCTGTAGTGAAGATGGAGCAAGAAGTTTTAGAAGTCACTTGGCTTGTCTATTTCTTTTACTTTTACTGTGCCACTCAGCAGCTCCCTGCACAGGTACTGGAGCAGAGCCAATTAGACACTTATTAGAGAAACTATGGTATTTCTAGCTGCAAGCTAGATATTTAGAATGGCTTCTTCACTCATTCCATTCTTTCAATTTTTTTTTTAAATAGAGGAGTTAGGGGTCCAGAAAGGTTAAATAATTTGCCCAAGGTTAAATGGTAAGTATCAGATTTAGATGGTCAACTTATTCTAGCTCTAAGGTATACTTCCTCAGTTACTCTACCCTATTGCAAATGTGGCTGTATTGCAAAAGTTGCTAGGTGTGGAGTCATATTGGAACACAGAAACCAGATGAACTCATACTCCCTATATCGAGACAGTAGCTGAGTCTGTTACTGCATCAAGATGTCTTACTCTTCTTCCTTTTAGGAGATATTTCTCCATGAAGACATGTGTGTGGTGGCACAGAAAGCAGAGCTAGAACATCAGACAGTGCACATCAGTCCCTGAAGCAGAGCTGTGGACAGTCCATCCCTCCCATCATCTGTGCATCCCCAAACATGACAGAGCCCCCACCTAAGCCCAATGTGGCAAATAAAGAGGAGACTTTGGAAAAATATGTCCAAATGGGAGAAAACTGTGGCTGAAGTAAAGAAGTTTGGGACAGCTCAATGGAAATTCATGAGTTATGCATGTGTGATTCCCTGATAACACCAGACCTGCCTTATGAACAAAGTTGGTAAGATACCACATTTATTAGCTACATAGTTTTGATAAGGTAAGTCTTTACACATCTCAGTTGTTTCATCTGTGAGTTGGACTCATAGGTGTCTGTGAGCATTAAAAACACCACTATCTCTGAAATAAAAGCATATTGTTTTCTGCCCCAACATCTCTCCTTTCTACTAGCAAGAAGCCCAAGAAAAACATTATAAGCCTAAGAGAAGATCACTAAAATCATTTAATGACTGTGCTTGGCCTTCACTCTGTTTACCTCTAACTTATGTCCTGAAAAGAAGAATATCTTATATATCAGCAGCAACATCCATCCATCCCTTCATTTGACATTTAGGCCTTTACCATACACTAACAGATAGAGTGACAGATGAAAGACTATTCTCACACCAGGAAATACTGCGAACATTACATACTTCAAAATTAAATAAGAGATTTTTACAAATTAAAAACAAACTGAGGAAGTTTAGACAGCCAGTTCATATATGCCATAACTAGAACTCAGGTTCCCTTGTTTAATCTGATAGAGAAGTCTTTTATATAAATTAGAAAAGCTGAGCCAAATCCCAGCCTGGCCACTTAGTAGAGACTTGAAGAAAATAACTCACTGCTGAAGTGGAAATATTATCTCTCTTCTAGGATTCGTGTAAGATGACACAAGACAAAATAGCTCCAGCACTGTGCATTGCCATTGCACGCACATATACTATGTGATAATACGCTTTCTTCATAATTCAGTGCATTCTTGACAAATAGTAGCATATTACCCAAAAGTCTTGCCTTTACTCTACCACTAATTTATCAGAAAATCATCCTTGTTTTCATTAACAACTTCATTTCTAAAACCAGCTCAGTTTCCCACCTCGGCTTTGTATTTTAACATAAAGGGAAAGAAATGTAAGTTCACACTGGAATGATGGTTTTAAGGGCTTCTGTAAGACCATCCAGGTTATGTACAATGTGCTAACATCCTGAAGGAGCTGCTGCCTCTGGATGGGTCCAAAGGTTGTAGATAAGCCAAAAGAGGTCTGAAATAGAACCCTAAGGACTGGCTTTACAAAGATGCTAAAAATAAATCCTACATTAGTTATCTGAGAAGCAAGAGATTACTAGCTACAAAAAAATCTTGTTAATCAAGTTAATATAAAACTTAAAGGAAATGCATAGCTTCACATAAATATTCAGTGAAAATTAGAAAACAGAGTCATTGACCCAAAATCCAAACTATCTGATCCTTGTGGAGACAGTCACAGTATCAGCACTGTTTTCTGGAGATCTACCATCCCACAATGGGAATCTGCTCAGCTCGCCTCCCACTGTCACTTGCTCTCTCCATTCAGGGTTTCCTCAGGTCAAGGTCCCAAATAAACTTCTTAAATTACTGCCTTTGTCTTAGAATCTGCAAACAATTGGATAGAGAATCATTTCAAGTGATAAAAGAAATGGTGGCAAGTGGTTAGGGATAAAATATAAATAGAAACTGAATAAAGCCATTGGAGATGAGCCAATATTCGTGCTAAAAGATTGGGGATTATGCCAAAGAAAATAAGCAAGTTGAGACATCACAGAGGCTAAACTGAAATGTAGTGGCACAGAAAGCAAAGCTAGAACATCAGAGAGTGCACAGAGGACTTAATATGAGGAAGAGAAGAGGATGCTGCAAAGAGCATGTCAACCTCAAAACAGAAGAGGGTGCTCAAAAAGAGGAAAGTGCTGAATGAAGACAGATGCATCAGAAACTAACTTGGCAGAGCTTGGTTTTCCAAATTAAAGCCATTCTCTTCATATCCACCCCCTTGCTTTCCAGACACAGCATAACTACACTGCTGCTAATTTATCAGTAAACAATGTTTTCAAGGGGAGAGATCCATACTTAAGGTGACATGCTCCCAGTAAGAATGAAATGAGTCACCTAAAGATTCCTCTGGCTAAAGAAGTTCTTATCTTCCCCTCTTTACCCAGAAAACTGCTCACCCTTCCAGAAGCAGTAAAGACTTCACAAATTCAATGAGCTGCCCAACTTAACAACGCTTCCTTCTTAGAGTATAACTTCCTCCCCTTGCATGTCTTGAATGTGAATTCCTTGGAAGCATCAACCATATCTTAGGAACTGTAGCCACTCCATGGAACATAATAAATGCATCACAAATGTTTGCTCTTACACCTACCAAATATTAAGCTGTCTCACCAATGGATGAACTTAAATTCTGAGTCACTAAGCCATGGTTGGCAGAGCCTGGATGTAAACCCAGGTCTAGAACCACTGGTCATTCTTCCTTCTCTCATCTCATCTCATCTCATGCACAGAAATACAATGCAATTATTATCTGGCTTTTCCTTAGAAGAAAATATCAATAACTTTACACCAAACTCTAGACATGACCATAGCACTCAAGTTATCTGACTGATAATGTAACTGGTGCAAGATGCTAATAAACACATTTCCATGATCATTGAAGGTGGCCTTCCTCAGGAGAGGATCACAATGTTATCAGAGTACAAAATGCATTTTGTGAGGCCCTATCCAGAATGAGTTTCCTATCACTGTCTCAGTAAGGAGGCTTCAGGATAAAGATGACCTTTAGCACAGAATGCTTTAAAGCAGCTTTTTCTTTTCTTTTGTTTTGTTTTGTTTTTTTTTTTTCTTTACTGAGTTTACTGGTACATTTAAGATAAACATCACAATCACATTCTAACTTGAGAAATTGTGCCTGTACATGATCCATCTTGATTTTCATTTTTCCCACTCCATTGTCCTGCCTACAACTCTCAATCCCTTATATATGTAAGTTTTGTTTCCTTTCATTTGTTTATACCATCAAATTTTTTGTTTCACTTATTTACTTTCCCCTGCCCTCATTTCCCCTTTGAACATTTTCTTCCTATTTTGCAATACCTGTCATACATTCTGGACCTCATTTACACCTTAAGTTTCTCATACTGAGGAAATGATGTGGTATTAACACATCTGTGTTCTATTTATTTCACTTAGAAGTATGTCCTCAAGGTATGCCCACTTGATTATAAATGTCTTTAATTTATCATTTTTTATGACTGAGTAATACCCCATCTTTTTAAAGCCACATCTTCTTCATACAGTCTCCAGTTGATAAGACATTTGGGCTGTTTCCAACATTTGGTTATTACAAACTGAGCTGCCATAAACATGGATGCAAATATGTCACTGTGGTATGAATCTTCTCTTGTGTATATGCCTAACAGGAATAGCAAGGTCAACTAAGACCACTAATCCTAGTTTTCTGAGAAATCTCCACATTGATTTCCACACTGGTCACACTAGTCTACATTCCTAGCAACAGCAGAGAAGGGTTCCTTTTTCCTCACAGTTTTGTCAGCATTTGTTTTGGTTGATTTTGAGATAGCAGATACTGTTTGTGGAGTGAAATGAAATCTCAGTGTTGTTTCCATCTGCATCTCTTGAATGACCAGTGATATTGAGCATTTCTTCGTATGTATCTTTGCTACCTTTATTTCTTCATCTGAAACATATCTGTTCATTTCAGATGCCAATTTTGGAACCAGGATTTTTAATTGGGAGGCTGATTTTCAAGTTCTTTATATATTCTATCTAGTACTCCTTTGTTAGAAATAGCTGGTAAAGATTTCTTCCCGATTTGTAGATTGTCTTTTTGCTCTGTTGGTGGTTGCTTTTTCTATGCAGAAGCTCTTTAGTAAAATGAGATCCCATTTGTTGATTCTTTCTGATAGATCCTATGCTACTTAGATTTTGCTCATAGTCTTTCCCTATTCCAATGTCTCTAAGAGTTCTGTCTAACCTATCTTCCAGCAGGTTTAGTTTCTGTTTTAATATTTAGGCTTCTAATCTACTTTAATTCTAGTTTAGTACATAGTGAAATAGATAGGTCTAGCTTTAATGTTTGGCAGGTTGAAACCCAGTTTTTCTAGAATCATTTTTTAAAATTTTTGTCTTTATTGGTACATTATGAACCTAGCACTATTTATTAACAAGACTATCTTTCCTCCATTGAGGATGTTTGACTCCTTTGTCAAAGATGATGTGGCTTCATATATCTGAAGTTGTTTCTGCATCTTCTGGTCTGCTCCATTGATCCTCAGGTCTGTTTCTTGTCACAGTGGTTTGTTAGGAGTCACTTGGGGGCTTGTGACTGCTGCAAAATCCACCCCAGGAATGCCCGGACTCAAGCCAGAGTTGGCTTGGGGAGATACGCAGATCACGATGCCCTTCTTGTTTCTTTTCACTGACTAATGCATTGCCCTACACATTCTGCCAATTCGTCCTTCTGTGGGTTTTACAGTATGTTCTTTGTATTCTGCTTAAGATGTTTACTTGTGCTCAGGTAGCCTTTCTTCTTACCTCCCAAGAGCAGCTATTATGTTCACTGCTTCTGCATGTTTACTATATAAGCCTGAGCAATCCTGATAAACTTTGCTTTCAGCCATCAACTGTTAGCCCTGCCAGTTATTTAATTGAGAGTCCCCATTCATCAACTGATAGGATATTCACAGCTTCTAGCCACCAGCTTGAAGTTGGCTATCAGCCATCAGCTGATAGAACTGCTGTCTGTGCATATACCTAACAGGGGAATTGTTCTCCCAGTCTCCTTCTCAATTGAGGGAAGAGTTCTACAGAAGCATAAAGCAGTTTTTAAGTCAAACATTGTATTGCTCTCTTTGCAATATTATTCACCCTCATGTCAATGATCAACCATGCCATTTCCAAACGTGAGCTCTGGAGTTATAGATAGAATAAGGAAAATAACTACAAAGTTTTCCCACCTGTTACCCAATTAGTACTGGCTAACTGGCAACTCAACACCAACAGTCCACACAGACTCAACAAGGAAAGATTTATGTTTGGTTTGTGATCGTAGAATCTGGAGTGTATTATTCTACTTAGCATTAAGTGTCAAGAAGGAACCTCATTTCTGATCTCACTTCTGTAAGTGATTTGCTAATTAAGCTGTGGAACTATCTAAAGCTGGGTTTCATCCCATGTAAAGTGAAAATAATAGCTGCCTACCCTTTCTTTCTGCTGCTCCAAAACTGGCAAAAGACAATTTTTGGCTAAAAATTTATACAGTTTTAATTTGATGAATATATAATGTCCAAGCCATTCTTCTCAAGATTTTTCCATTAACGCAAAAAATATATTTGTGCCTAACTTGTTTATCTTTGAAAATATTTAGCTTAAAATGTTTAAATATTTATGTAAAATATATCTGGAAAATGTTTTATGAATCATTTTATCCTTATGTTTTCCCTTAGGTATAAATTCTGTACCTTAAAAAGTTTTAAACCATAAGTAAATATAGTCTACATATTATATTTAGCTGGCTTTATCAAAAATGATAGGTAAGTTGATAGCTAAATCCCCCTAAACTGAAGCATAAGTACCAACCATTAAAACTTTGGCCATATTGATGAGAAACTTTCTTTTAAAATGGTAGGCCATCCTGCTAATTTAAGCCAGGATTTGGAACACATTCACTGTCTTTCCAAAATCTGTGCCAGCTCACCTGCTCTCTGCTTGTGATGCAGTCTGCAGATATTTTGATCAGCCAAGTATATTGTTAGAGACTCTGTATTATCCATATATTGATATCATGCCAATTGGACCTAGGCAGCAGAGGTTAGTGAATGCTATGAATTCCCTGAGGAAGTACAGCATTCAAAATACAGGAGACAAACCCAAATGTTGTCCAGAGCCTGCCACATGGCGAAGTTTTGAGTTTCATTGTTCTAGAACACGCCAGGACACCTCAAAGACAAAAGAAAAAGTCACTGAACATCACATTTTATCCTACTAATTTTGAGACATAAAATTTGGTAGGCACCTCTGATTTCAGAGGCAAAATATATTCCATTTGGGAGTATTTCTCTAATTCCTTTATCAAGAATCTTGGAAAACTGTCAATTTCAGGCAATTCTCAAAACAAAACAAAAAAAAAAGTTATACAATAAGTCTAAGCTTCTCTCTTATGATCCAGCAGATCTCACATTGCCAGAGATATTCACAATAGACAAAAAGCTTCTCTGTGGAGTCTATAGCAAAATCTGATAGGACAATAGCAGAATAGACTTCTAGGCTTCCGTAACATAGTTATGTCTTCTATGGAAAAGAACTATTCAAATGAAACTAGCTTCAAATTGTTGCTTTGCCCTAATGGAGCCTGGACACTTAGACATAGGATGATATGACCTCCCCTGTCCACTATGAGCTAGGTATTACAATGAGCTATTATTATCTTTTGAAATGATATATTTATGGTTAGGTCTCAGCAGCCCCAGGAAACAGAACTATCTAACACTGGCTAGTGGGCCAGACTCCTGTGCCATCTACTGCTCTTTCAATGATGTTTCCCTCTCAGCTGACTCCCAGAACACCATATTCTCTACAAATGAGGAATGTTGAGTATTCATTATTAGACATTATGATACATTGGAGCTAGAAAGAAAAAGGCTCTGACTCTGATTTCACTTGTTTTGTCACCTGGAGTAGCATAACAAGTCACTCTAAAGCTTTGTATCTTAAAAAAACAAATAGTTTTACAATCCCTCATGATTTTTTTAAATTATGAATTTGTAAAGGGATTATCTAAGTAGCTTTGAATTAAGGGTTTGCTATGAGACCCTCATGAAAGAGCTGGGAAGCTAATAGAGCTTGATGCTCACTAGGCAACTCTGTCTTCATGTTCTCACAAACTTAAACCCCTGTGAGCTGCTTTGGTCTACTTCACGGCATAGCAACCAATAGTGGAGGCTATGAGGAGGCCCAGAGACTGGGCTTCTTCTCAGCAAGGATGACCTACTTGCTCTCACTGCTGAGTGCCTAACTTGCCAACAATAAAGAGGAAAAAAAACTTCCAACATGAATATGATAATATTTCTCAAACAGCAAGCCATTGCTAACAATGAAGGTTGGGCATTTAACTAGAGCCTCCTCATTAATCTCAGGAATGAAAGTGCTGTAGAGAAACTAGTGTTTGACAAAGTACAATTGGAGTAGTCTATCATTTTCTTTAAGTTGTTACCTGGACCCTCTCTATGGCTTTACTTTATTCTTTCATTCATGGCAAGTAGTTTCCACACAGTATTTTGGATATATCCTTAGGATAGCTGCATATATTAAGGTAAAAATTTCAGTTGGTCAAGTCAAAAAGCCCTCATTCAAATTCAAGCTCTGGCTTGTAGCACCTATGCACATGAGATATATTTGTATTTGCATTTTATATTATCAATTTCTTTACATTGACAAATCCTTCATATACACCCCAGGAGGGGAAAAACATATTTTTTATTGAAACACAAAAGAGAATGTTATCTGCCAATTGTATGGCATACCCCTTAAAACAGACATCTCAAGCCCATAGATTAAAATCTTTTCAGTAAAATATTTTATTCTGCACATGTGTGTGAGTGCATGCATACACGTGGATGCACAGAAACACTGTGGAACAAACCCAGGACTTTGCACATCATAGGCAAACCCTCTAACTTTAGCAATTGGCTTTTTCCTTCAGTGTTAAGTCCTGAACGGTCATTTGGGTAGTGCTGTCAAATTGAGATGAGAATAGACTACCTTAGGTCTACCCTCTGAGGAAAATCAGAACTCTGGGTAGAAAGGGAAGATTAGCTCCATGCTTAGTGCAGTGACACTAACCTAGTAAGAAAATCAAAACATCACCTGCCTCTGCAGTTTGCTGAATTGAAGACTAGCTCTCTGCTTGGCCATGCCATAAAGGTCTGCTGCCTCTGAAAGAACATGCAAATCAGGAAGGTTCATCAAAGATTGACTTCCTGTGTGGTCCTCCTGAAATTGCAGTGTCTCGTCCAAGATATATGAGGAAGCAGAAGTAGGTCTACTAAACTCACTCTCCTATAGTATAAAAAGTCCTAATGTCTTTACATTATCTGCCTTGGAAAGAATCTTTTATTTAGAAAAATTTCATGCTAGGAAGTCATAAAACTGAAACCAGGTGAAGAATTTTCTACCTATCCAAAAAGACCCAACTGTGTCAGACGTCTGGACATTCTTTTCAGCTGCTCATGGATCATTCTCCAAAACAGACACATGCTGGTTCATAGAACAGGTTTAAGTGAATGCAAAGGTACTGAAATTATCCCCGCTGTATAGTGTCAGACCATAGTGGCTTAAAATTGGAGTTGAATGGCAAAAGAAACTCCAGGATAATCACAAACACATGGAAATTGAACAACACTCTGCTAACCAACCAGTGGGTTAGAGAAGAAATTAAAAAGCTTCTACCATTAAATGATAACCCCAATACAACATATAGGAATTTATAAGACACAGTGAAAGCAGTTCTATGAGGAATATTCATAACAGTGTATGCCTACACCTAGAAAACAGAGCAAACTAAAATAAACAATCTAATGTTGAACCTCAAGCCACTAGAAAGAGAGGAGCAAGACAAACCCAGAGCTCATAATAGGCAAGAAAATAGAAGTGTCAGAGCAGAAATAAATGCAATGGAGACTAAGAGAACAATAAAAAAAATCAATGAATTGAAGACTTAATTCTTCAAAAGGATAAGCAAAATTCACAGACCCTTAGTCAACCTGACTAAACGAAGGAAGGAAAAGGCTCACATTCAGGGTATTAGAAATGAAAAAGGAGAAATTTTGACTAACCCAGAAGAAGTCCAAAAGACAATAAACACCTGCTTTGAAAATCTGTACTTCAATAAAATGGAAAATATAGAAGAAATGAATAGAATTCTAGACACATATGAACTTCCAAAGTTGAATGAAGAAGCTATAGACATGTTAAACATCACAATATCAATCTGTGAAATTGAAAATGTAATGAAAAAGTAACCAACAAAGAAAAGTCCTGGTCCTGATGGCTTTACTGTTGAATTCTAAAAAACTTTTAAAGAAAAGTTAATGTCTCTACTTCTCAAATTCTTTAATGAAATTGTAGGGGAAGTAGTACTTCCAAATTCATATCTGAAAGCAACCATTACCTTGATTCCAAGAGGAGAGAAAGAACCAACAAAAAAAAAGAACTGTAGGCCAATCTCCTTAATGAACACTGATGTAACAATCCTCAGTAAGATACTGGAAAACAGAATACAAAGAATCATCAAGAAGATCATATACCCTGGCCAAGTTGAATTCATCATAGGGATTCAAGGATGGCTAACATATATAAATCAATAAATATAAAACACTATATTAACAGACTCAAGGAAAAAAAACATATAGTCTCAATTGTTGCAGAAAAAGTGTTTGATAAAACACAACACACATTCATGATCAAGACCCTATAGAAAACCTGAATAGGTAGACTTTCAATCTAATAAAAGCTATCTATGAGAAACCATCAGCTAGCATCATACTAAATGGTCAAAAACTAAAAACTTTCACATTAAGATCAGGAAGAAGACAAGGATGTCCACTGCCACCTCTCTTGTTCAATATAGTGCTGGAAACATTAGCCACAGCAATTAGGCAAGAAAAAGAAATAAAAGGAAAAAGATAGGAAAGGAAGGAGTTAAACTGTCATTATTTGCTGATGATATGATACTCTATATAGAGGATCCTAAAAACTCAACCAAAAAATTGCTAGACTTAATCGTCAAAATTAGTAGCATTGTTGGATACAAGGTTAATGCTCAAAAACTAATACCCTTTGTATACACAAAGAACAGACTCACTGAGAGAGGTACTAGGGAGTTTCTTTCACAATAGCATCAAAAAAATGAAATATCAAGGTATCAATATAACAAAGGAGGTGAAAGATCTCTATTCTGAAAACTATAGCACTCTGAAAAAGGAGATAGAACAAGATATCAGAAAATGGAAAAACATCTCTTGTTTTTCCTGGATAGGAAGAACCAATATTATCAAAATGACTATATTCCCACAACTATTAAATAGTCTCAATGCAATCTTGACTGAAATCACAACAGCATGTTTTTCACAGATCTAGAGAAAATAATCCAAAACTTCATCTGGAACCACAAAAGACCTATAATAGTGAAAGCAATTCTAAGCAACAAGGACATGGTGGGGGATATTACGATCCAAATTTGAAACTACACTATAAAGCTACTGTGATAAAAACTTCATGATACTGGCAAAGTAACAGACCTGAGGATCAGTGGACTAGATTAGAAGATCCAGAAACAACTCAAGATATATTAAGCCACCTCATTTTGGACAAAGAAGCCAAAAACCCTCTATGGAGGAAAGATAGCCTTTTTAACAAAAGGTGCTGGAAAAGCAAGGCTTTAACTTGCCAAAGACTAAAGCTAGACCTATCTTTTTCACCACGTACCAAGTTGAAATCAAAGTGGACTGGAGACCTAAATATTAAGTCTGCTGCAAAACAGGTTAGGTAAAACTCTCAAAGACAATGGTTTAGGGAAAGATTTCATGAACAAAACCTCTGTAGGACAAAAACTAGCAGAAGAAATCAATAAATGCCATTTCATGTTATTAAAAGCTTTTGCACAGCAAAGGAATCCACCAAGAAAGTGAAAACGTAACCAACAATATGGGAAAGAGTCTTTCCCAGCTGTGTCTCAGACAAAGGGTTACTATCTAGGGTATTTAAGGAGCTTAAAAAATCAGCCCACCCAAATTTAGTAAGGAAACAAATTTTACATATATGGGGGGGTGGTAGGGTGGGTGGGGCTATGGGAAAAAATGAGAATTAAGTTGTGTTTTATACTGGTACAAATCCCCATTATGGAGTGCAATCATGATGTGTATATTTAATGTACCAATAAAGATAATTTTTAAAAAATCACCACCCAAATTTAAAGACCCAATTCAAAAATGTGCATCTAAATTGAACAGACACTTTTAAAAGGAAGAAGTAAAAGTGTGAAGAAATGCTCAATATCACTAGTCATTCAAGAGATGCAGATGTAAACAACACTGAGATATCATCTCACTCCACAATGGATGGCTGCTATCTCAGAATTAGTCAACAACAAATGTTGGTGGCTGCAGAGAAAAAGAAACCCTTCTCCACTGTTGGTGGGAGTGTAGACTCACACAATTCCTGTGGAAATCAGTGTGGAGATTCCTCAAATAACTAGGATTATAGGTTCCATTTTACCTGGCCATTGCTCTGCTAGGTAATATACACAAAATAATTAAAAGATTCATATCACAGTAACATAGGTGCACCCATGTTTGTAACAGTTCAGTTTGTGATAGCGAAATCTTGGAAACAACCAAAATGTCCATCAACAGGAGACTGAATAAAGAAGATGTGTTGGGCTGGAGATTTAGCTCAGTGGTTCCGGTGCCTGCCTTGCAAGTGCAAGGGCCCAGGTTCTATCCTCCAGTAACAACATAAAATACTGGGCATAGAGACTCATGCCCAACAGCAATCAGTACCACATACTATAGTGTCAGGTATGGCAGCTCATGCCTGTAATCCCAGCATTCGGGAAGTAGAGGCAGAAGGATTGCTGTGGTGTGCGTTTGAGCTGAGCTCAGGGCCAGCCTGAACTACAAAGCGAGACCCTGACTCATTTAAAAAAAAAATGTGGTTGTTTTATAGAATGTAATACTACACTGCCATTAAAATGATAAGACCGAGTCATTCAATACCTTCAGGATAGTCTCATAAAATAGGCCACAGATGTGTAAATACTGAATCTTTTCTCTGGTATGAGAAAATGAAAATGTAAGTGAATTCTACAATATATAGTAGATATTGTGAAATAGAAAATATCTAAAAGGAAATGGGGTTTAGGGGTAAGTAACAAGGGAAAAATAATGTGACGGTAATAAAAAAAGGAAACAAAGCTTATGTATATAGCAGGTGTGGAGGTTGTAGGGTGGGTAGGGAGATGTGAAAAATGAGAATTAAATTGCGTAATGAACTGGTACAAACTCAATTTTAAACATGATCATGATGTGTATATATCATGTACCAATAAAGATTTGAATTTTTAAAAAACTAGAAATAGACATAAAGCATGCTAAACGGAGGACTAAAAGATATCAAAAATAATTTATTTATCTTCATGGACAAATCACTACATGGCTCTCTTGCTACTTAAATTTTCAGTCAAAACATCATCAAGTAATGTAAAGAGTAGCTTTTCAGGGGAAAGCTCATCAATAGCAGTAACTAAATTAATAACAAAAATAAATATTTGTGGTCTAAAAGCAACAGACATTAAGTAATGTAAAACTGCCATTTTACAGCCTCAAAGTTATACAACAAACTTCTAAATGGTGACTTAAAGAAAAATTTATATTGAAAAACTCAAGCAAACTGCATTTTCTGAAAAAGATATTCAGCAATAATATCAAAATATCATTCATTTTTGGCATGCATGAGTTTGTCAGTATACTTTTTTAGAGTTATGTGCTAAGGAAATCACTAACATTTAACAGAATGGGACAATTACACTGACATTTTCAGAAAACATGGTGTTGCTTCTGGTATTTCCCTCATCTCTGGAAATCAACCATATATCCATTTTCTTCCCGAAGCAAGACAGCTTGCATCCAAAATTCATTTCAGATTATACAGAAGCACAGCCACATTGTTATCTCCTGAAAAGGATGTTTCTATAAGGAGTATACTGACAAATTCACCCATTGAAATTTACTCTTTGTACCAGTAAATTTTCTCCAATTGTAGCAGAATTCCTCAGGCTGGGTAACTTTATAACTTTATTTAGCTTAAAGTTCTAAAGGTTAAGGGTATTACAGTGGTGTCAGGGTGGCTGTGGTGAGCCCTCATGTAGGAGAACGTCGCTTCCGTAGGAAAGCTTGCTAGAGGAAGCTGTCAGGTAGCAAGAGAGGAAGTCCGAGCAAAGGAAGTGACCATTCTCACTCCTCTTGTAAGAATCTTCCCACAAAAAATAACTCATCATCCTACCAGACCTACTAAAGTCTTTTCCATAAACAGTGCTTCCATCTATCAAAGATTTCACCACCTCCTGTTATTATCACTCTTGGAAGACATTTCCAGCACATAAATACTTAGAGAACAAACTTCACACAAACAGTAGCAGTGTGAAAGGTCTGTCCTTACACATGACAACCCTCAGGCACTGTATATTCAAATGCTCACTGCCTTCTCCTTGTTTTTTTCCAACTGAAAGCCATTTCTGCCACCATCATTCCGTTTAGGTCTATACCTGCAGACTAGAACCATTCTTTTAACTCGGGATGACATGTCACCTTCAGTATTAAACATGAGAGGCATTTGTGTTAGTGTTGTATCATGTGACAAATATCTGACATAAACAACTTAAAAGAGAGCGAGCTTATTTTGGTTCCTGCTCTTAACTCATGGCTGGATGATCCCATTGCTGTGAGCCTGAGGAAAGGCAAAATAGCACAGCACAAAGGGGCTCAGTGCTTGGCAGCAGTGAGAAGAAAGATGGCCCAACAAAAGGGGGCTGGGAACTTAATATAGCCCTCAAAGTCATACCTCCATGATCAATTCATGTTTAATAGGTTCAATATCCTGCTTCCATCACCTCTTGATAATGCCATCAAAATATGATCTCACCAGTGGATTAACCCAGGTGATGCAGTTACAGACTTTAGGATCTGATCACTTCCCAAAATGCTGAAAGCCAGGCCTCCAGGGCTTCAGTTCTGGAGGAATTTTAAAATCCAAATCATAACAGAGTCCATAGAATAAAGTCCCTTTGTTGCTGCTGAGATCGTCTTCCATATGTCTTAGGACAGATATGTTCATTGCTTCACAATGGAACCACATTGCTTCAAAAAAGATCAACTAATCAGAAGCAGCTAGAGTAAATTAAAGACACTAATGACTCAGAAATGAGATATATGTGATCCTGTGGGAGAAAAGTACTTTTAAATTGTTTAAATGTGCTTGTCTAACATGTCACTAAAAGCTGTAATCTTCCATTTTCTATTAACGACTCCATCAATTTTCCCCTAATGTTTTAAATTAACTATCTTCTTTCAAACATGAAGCTGTTGAACATTTGAAGAAAAAGGTTCCTGGATTTTTGGAGGTTTTTAAAAAACTAATTCTAGATTTGGAGTGCTAAAATATTCAGTGCACTCTTATAAAAGTTTATTCATACTAGGGGTTGGCATGTTTCCTATTATTTGAAATTTCAGAAACTGTCCTAAAATAAATGTTCTTTTATAAATTCTATGATACTTGCTATAGTACAATTCTAACTATGCCAAGCAGGAGAAAATTACATTGTTTTTATAAAGATGTATAGCTTTGACAAAATTCTATAGGCTGATCGTGTTATTTAATTGATCTTATCCTTATATGTTTATCCTTTTATTAAACCTTTTCTGATAGCAACTTTCCTAGGAAAATGAGAACAAGAGAGACGTGATAACATTTCTAGTAACTTGTATTAAGAAGTGTGCATCTATTAGAAAAAAGATATTACACCACTCCCAGCCAGTTGATGTAGTAGATTTACTAATGGATAAGAGAACTGCACCTTCCACAAACTAGGGAAGAGAACTCTGATTTTTTTTTTATCTTTATTGGTACATTAAATATACACATCATGATTGCACTACATAATGGGGATTTGTACCAGTATAAGACACAACTTAATTCTCATTTTTTCCCATAGCCCTACCCATCCTACCACCCCCCCATATACATAAAATTTGTTTCCTTACTTTTTTGTTACAATCTCAACATTTTCCCCCTTCACCCTATTTTAAATTGAGCATTTTCTATTTCACAATATATAACATACAATGCTAGGACTCATTTACATCTAATGCAGAACTCTGATATTTTTTTGTATCAATCTATGAGACAATTGTTAAGAATCAAATTGAAATTTCAGATATGTCCTGTAAGCCCTATTGTGGTTATTTTTGCTTTCATTTTTACTTTATAATGTTTACTTATTCATTTCCACTTAACAGATAATCTTTGTCTATTTTCTGTTGCTACATCAAAATACTTGAGACCAGGTCATTTACAAAGAAGAGAAGCTTATTTAGCTTATGGAAAATCTAAGAGAATGGTGTGGGCATCTATTAAAGACCTTCTTGCTACATGACAACGGAGTAGAGAGTACCACCTGTCAAGACCAAGTAAGTGTACTAGTTTAATTCTTTATTCCTTCCTTATAAAAGCACTAATGCCACCGACATGACTTCATCACATAGATCCAAATGACTCTTAAAGGTCCCAGGACTTCTGAAAACTATAAAATTAGGAGCCAAATCACAACCTGTCTTCAGAAGGGACAAACTATATCATAAATATTTAGTAAATGTCAGCTTCTGTGAGAACAAAGGTAGGCATTGAGGTGGAAAGAGAAATTAAACATGGATTACCCTCTTAAGCTGAAAATAGTGAGGGAAAGATAAAAGTCATGTTCTAATAATTACAATGCAGTTAGGAAAGAGATTAAATAAGAGAAGTTTTGTTATTTTCAAATTACGGGAGGACAACAGAGTTATTAATTGTATCTGATTTTGGTGAAGAAGGTCAGAGAGAATTTGAAAAAAGAGATTTATTTCAGCTGGATATTAAATAATGTAAAACATTCAGTTAAGCTGTCACTTTCTCTCAGGCTTCAAGAAAAGCAAAAGGCAGGGGAATGTACAAGATGTTCAGAGAAACATTGAACAAATAATTTGTCTTCTACAATATCTTCAGTTTTTTGTGTAGATGAAGAATGGTAAGAAACACAGGAGAGATATCTGGATTCTGAGTGTGAGTGATCTGATGTGCACTATTCCAATTGTCTTACCCCCTAAACTTTGAGGAAACTAATTCAGATATCACACACCCTGAATTCACACACCACAGATCCAGCCACTTTTTATCATCCTCATTTATGAGAACATGGGGCTTTGTGGGGACATCTAGATACAATCCATAGTGCACATATATACTGGTCTTTTGAAATATATATCTATTCAAGCACATATAGAGATATGAGCTACATGCTATGCAAAAATATTCACAATAATCTGTCTTAGAAAAGACTTGCACTCAATATGTATAAAGAATTGTCAACTTAATAAAATGAGAACAACCTATCAAAAATAGGCAAAAGATTTGAGCACATGCCTCACAAATGAAAATATATATGTCCAATCATGGATGAAAGGATGCTCAATATCATTAGTCACAAAGAAAAGTCAAATTAAAGTCACAAAAATTTACTATTACATATCCACTAGAATAGCTATTAGCAAAAACATTTACATTACCATTAAATGATGTGAAGCAACCAGAACTCTTACATATTCTTCATACTATGTTATGATGGTTAACTTTACACATCAACATTAATGAGCTATGAGGAGGTGCTCAGTTATCTAGTCAAGTCTTATGCCGGATGTGCCTATGAAAGTGTTGTGGGATGAGGTCACCATTTGTCCTGGTAGACTAAGTAAAGCATATTCCCCTCCTTGATATGAGAGTTCTATCCAGTCACCTGAAAACTTAATAAAACAAAAATGTGGATCTTCCCCAAAGTCAGAGAAACTCCTCTTGCCTACTTTCTTTGAACAAGGAGATCACATTTCTCTTTCCTGCACAATAACTGAAACATCAGCTATTCCTCAGCTTCAACACTGCAGACTTGATACAGGAATGTTTTTACATTGAAATCATTGTCTCTTGTGTCCTCAGGTTGCCTACTGAAAATCTTGAAACTTCTCAGCCTCCATAATTGTGTAAGCAAATTTGTTTCAGGAGATAGTGTTGGGAGCTGTTTCCTGCAGTGCCATGGCTGCCTATGTGGGAGAGAAAAGTCGGCCTGATTTCTGGATCAGAGCCCAACATTGTTTACCCTCCTCAAGGATAATTACTACCTTCGCCAGATAAAATTAAGAACCTTTATACACCTTCACAGCAGACAAAATTGAGACAATTGTCAGCACACCCTGCCCACCAGTTCTTTAAGATTAACCTTGAGATGAACAAGCCAAGGATTCCACCCTTTTTCAGTAACCTTTTTTTTTTTTTCCTGTACACGTGAAAGAAGCTAGTTGGCACATAGGCGGTACTTAAGAAATGTATAAAAGGAGGCTGATAAGTAAACATGATGCTCACTCAGTAATAACTGATGAGCCCTTCCAACCCTACTTTCCTGTCTAGATTTATTTCTCATCCTAGCCCCTTGGCTCGTTACCCCACTGCTCTGCCTGGCTGGACCAGGCAAGATAGATATAGAGATTTATATGATGATTGTGACGATGATGATTATAGATATAGATAGATTGATGATGGATGATAGATAAATAGATACATAGATAATAGAAAGATGGTAGCCAAATAGACAGATATCTTTATGTATTCTAACTGGTTCGGCTATGAAGAATCCATACTGAGACATTTAGGTACTACAAGTTCTTCTAGAACAATGGCAGCAAACCTATGCCATGCAGCTGCAGCAAGATGTTTATATCATTGAATGCTCTAAAATGTTTGCAGTTCTGGTTCTAGAAAAATAAAATTTTAAGGATAATTATCTGAAGTGGTTCTGACTTGGAGCCTTAACCTTGTTATATTTTAAAACATAACTCTTCCCAGTAGAAAAGAGGATATTGATAGGCCACACCATGATATGGCCATAGATATATGCAAAATAACACCTTTTCATATTCCTAGTCAGCCACATGTAAAAAGCAAGGAGCTAGGGCTGGGGATATAGCTCAGTGGTTCCGGCGCCTGTCTTGCAATTGCAAGGGCCTGGTTTCAATCCCTGGTAACCACATAACAACACTGGGTGTGGAGACTCACCCCAGCAGCAATCAATACCACATACCACAGTGTCGGGCACGGTGGCTCATGCCTGTAATCCCAGCACTTGGGAGGCAGAGGCAGGAGGAATGCTGTGATGTGAGTTTGAGGCTGAGCTCAGGGCCAGCCTGAAGTACAAAGTGAGACCCTGTCTCAAAAAAAAAAAAAAAAAAGCAAGGAGCTAGGTGACCATATAAATGAGTTTTGAATGTTTCAGTCAGACTAATGAATTTAATAAGATTGACTGGTTTCTGCTTATCTCACTGCAGAAAAAGTGGAGAAGGAAAAGGATAAGCTGAGGAACTAAAATTCCATGCTCAAGCACCATGTAAATGATTTGAAAGCATTGATGTGACCTCTGGGGAAAAAAATCTTATCTCCTATGGTAGATAAGAAAGCCTTCCTGAAATCAATTTTCTGCCCTCCACTTTCCTAAAAGCTGGACATAGATTTACACAGACAAACGGTATCTTACCACAGAAACCAGGTTACTACTAAAAACAGTCCAGACCATTTTTTACTTAGAGATAATACCAGAGGAATCTACAAGTTTTACTAATTAAATGCTTTATATTTCAGTTACTTACTTCCCCTCAAGTTGTGCCTGTCCTCCCTTAAAAGTCCTTTTCCATTTTTTTGTCCTTTCTCTAAAAGTATAGTTTGTTAAAGATGCTGTTTTGTATACTGAAATTCTAAACCTTTTCTTTAACAACTACTCATTCTCTGTTTCCAGTTTTCACCAGAGGTTCTTTTGCTCAGTTAACATGAAAAATGGGAGTGAATTAGTGGAGTTAATTAGTGGCTCCACACAGACTGACAATGGCTCTCAGCCCTTAGTGTCAGGGTCCTGGGCAGCTCTCAGCCTCCTCTAGCAGCTGCAGCCAAGGTTCACAGGCACCTTGGCAGCTCTCAGGAGCTTCCTCCAGAAATTCCTGCTGCCTCTGGGGGCCTCTCCACAGGTCTCTGCCAAATGCCACCAGTCTTCATTCCACATAATGCAGCTGGTCTCTGCCTCCAGTCTCATGAACACATAGTAGCTACTTGTACCTTCACTTCCCACACTACCAGAGTGAAGAATCTCAGATCACATTACAGGACATTTTGTTTCCACACTACATAAGAAATCAATCACTATCTGCTTAGAGGATGGATTGTTGGATTATTTTCTCTAGTTCTGTGAAATATATTGTTGGGATATCAATTGGGATTGCATTGAATCTGCATAACAGTTTTGGCAGTATGGCCATTTTGACAAAATTAGTTCTTCCTACTCTGGAACGATATACAAGAATCTATGGGTGGGCGAGGGATTTGGCTCAGTGGTTCAGATGCCTGGCTTGCAAGCGCAAGGGCCCGGTTTGATCCCCAGTAAGTACATACAACAATACCGGGCATGGAGCCTCACAACCTCCAGCAATCAGTACCACATACCACAGAATCAGGCGTGGTGGCTTGTGCTTTTAATCCCAGCAATCAGGAGGCAGAGACAGAAGGATTGCTGTGAAATGAATTTGAGGCTGAACTCAGGGTCAGACTGAACTACAAAGCAATACCCTGTCTCAAAAAAAAAAAAAAAGGCAACAAATGCCCATGCTAGGGAAACATAGCAGGCTCAAACAAAAAAAGCTAAAACTGAACCTCAAGTTTCTAGAAAAAAAGGAGCAAGACAGACCCAAAGCTCAGACCAGGAAGCAATTATAAGGATCAGAGCAGAAATTAATGCAATAGAGACTAGGATAATGATACAAAAAATTAACGAATCAAAGAGTTGGTTCTTTGAAAGAATAAACAAAATTTACAAACCCTTAGCCAACCTTATCAAACAAAGGAAGGAAAAGACTCAAATCAATGCAATCAGGAGTAAAAAGGGAGAAATCACAACAGATACAGAAGTTCAGAAGATAATAAACTACTTTAAAAATCTGTATTCCAAAAAGCTGGAAAATACAGAAGAAATGAATAGTTTCCTAGACACATATGAGCTTCCAAAGTTGAACAAAGAAGACATAAAAATACTAAACACCCTAATATCAATACATGAAATTGAAAACGTAATTTAAAAAAAAAAAAAAACTACCAACAAAGGAAAGCCAGATTATGATGGCTTTACTGCTGAATTATACAGCAATTCTTTTAGAGAAGAGCTAATGCCACTGCTTCTCAAATCCTTTAATGAAATCTAAAGGGAAGCAAGACTGCCAAATTCATTCCTGGAAGCAACCATTATGTAGATTCCATAAACAGTGAAAGACCCAACCAAAAAAGAAAATTACAGGCCACTCTCCCTAATGAACACTGATGCAAAAATCCTCAATAAAATACTGGCAAACAGAATACAGAGGATCATAAGAAGATCACATACTCTGACCAAGTTTGGTTCATTCTATGCAAAATATAAAGTAATAAACATATTACACTACATTAACAAACTCAAGGATAAAAACTAAATGTTTATTTCAATAAATGCAAAAAAAGCCTTTCACAAAATCCAACACTGATTCATGATTAAAACTCTTCAGAAAGTCAGAATAAATGGTCTTTATCTAAAACTAATAAAAGCTATTTATGAGAAACCAACAGTCAGCATCATAATAAATGGTTAAAAACTGAAACCTTTCACACGAAGGTCAGGAATAAGACAAGGATATCCACTCTCACCACTCCTATTCAAAATAGCTTTGGAAACAGGGCTAATGTGGTTACAGCAATTAGACAAGAGAAAGAAATGCAAGGGATGAATATAGGTAAAAAAGAAGTGAACCTGTCATTATTTACTAATGACATGATACTCTATATAGAAGATCCTGAAAACTCAGCCAAAGGTGGATAGAATTAGTCACCAGATTTAGTTGCATAGCTGGATACAAAGTCAACACTCAGCAGTCAACAGTCATTGTATATACAAACAACAGACTCACTGATATTCTCATTCCATCTTGTGAATTCATATTAACATCTGTGGTCATTTTTGTAGCTCAGTACATGTGTCTAGTGAGCTTTTTGTTGGCAAATATATTACATTTCTATATATTCCAGGCCCCATAATGTGCTACACAGCTTTACATTAATTGTTTTAAATAAATTAGAAAAAAACATACATCTACACTAAGTACATTATTACATTTACAGGGGACTATATTCAAATTGCTGAGTGTGATTGCTTGCTTGCTACCAGGTGAAAAACTCACCTATTTCATGTATCTACTATCAATAAATTGTTTGTCAATAAATGGGAATGCCTTTATTTCTCTATCATTTTCAAAGAGAATTAGCCTCAGGTAATAGAGGATTATTGATTAGTAGTTTCATCCTTTGAGTACTTTCAATGTATTATCATACTGTCTTCAGGTTTCTATTATTTCTGACAAATCATTATAAATGATATTGACAATCCTCTTTAAATCATAAATATTTTTTCTTGTGATCATCAATATATTCTGTCTTTGTTTTTCAGCACTGTTTTCTATGAGTTTTGCTTACAGATCTCATGGCTTAAAAATTTCTGAAGCTTATTAACTTTTCTGGATGACAAAATTAATGTTTTGCAGAAAATTCAGAGTCATCAGCCATTAATTATATTACTATTTTATCTGATTCTTTCACTCTGTCCCCCTTCTGATACTCTCTGCTCTGTATTGGTTCCTTAATTGTGTGCAATATTTCTCCAACACTCCATTCTCTTTCAGTCTTAATTAAATTGTATCGTCTCTTCAAATCTATTTTCAAGTTTGCTAACTTATTCTTCATCCTCTGTAGGAAGTTTTCACTTCAGTTGCTGTATTTTCAAATCCTGAATTTCGATTTGTCTTTCTAAATTTTATCTCTTTACTGTTATTCTTTATCAGATGCAATAATGTTTATATTATTCTTCACTTCTTTAATCATGGCTTTCTTTAATATTCTGAACATATTTTCAATAGCTATTTTGAAGTCTTTGCAAAATTATTTAGTGCCTGGTGGCTTAGTTTAGTGAAGACTATTGCTCCATACAATATGAAGTCCCTGATGTTCTACTTCACATAACACAACCTTGAGAACAGTCACAATTATTCTGGGATGACAATGCTTTTATATAGGTTTTACTAAATAATTACTTTCCCCTATTTGCTGACTAGTTGCTCCATCATTTTCAACAGTGCTCTGGAACATAAATTGTTCCATAGATCAATCCAGTTGAAGGAACAAGGGCAATCTGCCTCTCCTCAGTATTTTGTAGAGCTTTTATCTTCTACCTATGAGAATCTGGGCAGAAAAAGAGACCCTATCATTTCAGTATGTTTATGAAGAACTTAGCATCAACAACAGATAAGTATACATGATAAGAAATGCTGACATCTTACCCTCCAAAAGCATTGGCCATAAGCTAGGAGCTAGGAAGGAAGCATCCTGTGTTCCAGGACATATTAGTCTGGACAGTCTTTGTTTTACAGGTCTTGGAGGTCACACCTCGGTATAGGTATTGATTCAAATACTGCAGACTCTCATTGATCTTACTAAACATTAGTAGATTTTCTTTAATAAATATTTCTTCAATTGCTATATGCTCTTAAGACCACTTGCTGAGACTTTAAATGAATAGGAATTTCTTAAAACTATTTTCTCCAGCTCTACTGGAAAGCTTGTAGGCCTCTTAAGTCTTCATTATGCTGAATTAATCATTTTTCAAAAGTCTTAATTTATTCTACTCACATACCTTCTGTTATACATGTAATATGCAGCAAAGAATTATAAACTGGATCAATTCAATCAACAGATTAAAGAGACAGAAATATACTCCTAGCCACATCTTCTCAATGTTGTTTCCAAATTCAAGATGAAGAATGAACAAAGGGTAAATTCATTAACTTACAGCTGCTTGTAGTTTTTTCTGGACTATATGATGATTCTACTTTAAGAGAGAGGTTTCTGTCAGACAAGTTCAAGGGTAAGGGCATAAAAATTTGCTCTATAATTTACATCATTAAAATATTTGTCCATTCTTCAATTTATTCTTGTGTGCCAGGGAAGGAACAAGAGTTCAGGGTTCCCATAGCAACATTTTAGCTGTTGTATCAGCTGTACTCATTAACCACACTGGGGAATGACCTGACACCTGACTTCTTAATACAACTTCTTCCTACGTCTCCAGTCAAAGTTCCTGACCTAGTCTTCCACTAAAATTTGTAATCTGATATTGAATCACTGAGGCCCTACATGCCTTTACAAAACATGTTTAATTGGCTTCATTTCTATCATTTTAGACAACGGAAAATATATGATAGAAGGGATGTGTGTTTTCCTTGTCAACTGTCATGAATTTTATACTGGAAGAAAAATGTGCTCTAGAATTCCATTAAATTGTGTTGCTTTTCATTTCATTGATCTTTTGTAACTAGACAATAATGATAAACACATTTTCTCAAAATCTCATAATGAAAATTTTTAATTCTCCTTGAACAGAATATGGGATAACTTCTCCTTAAATTTGTAATTTAATCTTTCCAATTACAAGAAAAGTTTATGTGCAAATAAATGACTTTCCTTCTAGTATAGATCAGGTATACCTGATATTTCCAATGTATTGGAAATTAACCCATAAGCATTTATTTATTTATAATGTTAGTATGGTAAATACTTGATTTAGTAGGAAAAAAGAAAGACAGGCAAAAAAATTTAATTGAAGCATGATTCATCTTAACCCCAATATTAAATAACAGGTTGCCTACTATGTCCAAAGTTACTGATATTCTTTTACAATATGAAATGTTTCATACAGGATAAAAAAGTCTTTACTACACACTCATCACTTCAACTTCCATCATGGACCATTAGTACACTTTTATCAAATGACTTTTTCATTGAAATCTTTATTGGTATATTTTATATGCACATCATAATCTCACTCAACATTGACAGTTTGTATCAATATATGAAAATATGTACCAATATATATCCCATTTCTCTGCACAGCCTACAACCACACACCCCTATATACATATGCTATGTATCCTTTATTTAGCATCACATTTTCTTTCCTCTCACTACACATACACCCCACTTCCCTTGAAATATTTTCTATTTCACAATATCTATCACACATTCTAGAATTCATTTACATATTCTGATTTTCATGCCAGAGAAAATATGTGGTATTTCACTTCTGCAACCTACTTACATCACTTACGAGTATGTACACAAGGTGTGTCCATGTGAGTATAAACAGCTCAAACTTGCCATTCTTTATGGCAGAGTAACACATAGTTTTATTTTTTTAAAAACACATATATATTAAGTCTCCACTTGAAAGGCATTTGGATTGTTTCCAAGATTTACCTATCACAAACTGAGCTGCTATAACATAGGTGAACATATTTCATTATAATATGAATCTTACTTCTTTCATGTATATCCACAGCAGAGGAATAACAGAATCACATGGGACCTCTAATACAAGTTTTTGAGGAATCTCCACAATGATCTTGCACGAGTCTACCTTCTCCCAAATAATGGAGATTTTCCTCCTCCTCGCAACCTTCTCAGCATTTGTTGCTAGTTAATTTTCAAGTAGTAGCCATTCTTTGTAGAGTGAAATGAAATCTCAATGCTGTTTTCTTCTGCATCTCTCAAATAGCCAATGCTGAGCATTTCTTCATATAATTCTTACCTGCTTTCACTTCTTCCTCTGAAAAGTATCTGTTCATTTCAGATGCCAGTTTTTTAACTGGGTCTTTAAATTTGGGTGGGCTGATTTTTAAAGCTCTTTATATATTCTAGATAGAAGCCCTTTGTCTAAGTAACAGCTGGTAAAGATTCTTTCGCATGTTGTTGGTTGCCTTTGTCTTCTGTTATTGGTTTCCTTTGCTGTACAAAAGCTTTTTAATAGAATGAGATCCTATGTGTTGATTTTTTTTTTTTTTGCCAATTCTTGTACTATAGAGGTTTTGTTCAAGAAGTCTTTCTGTAAGCCAATGTCTTCAAGAGTTTTACCTAATCTGTTTTGCAGCTGGTTTAGTGTGTCTGTTTTAATATTTACCTCTCTTATCCACTTTGGCTTTAGTTTAGTACATGGTGACAGAGATAATTCTAACTTCAATCTTTGGCAAGTTAAAGCCCAGATTTTCCAGCACCACTTATGAAACAGGCTATCTTTCCTTCATTGAGGATTTTTGGTTCCTTTGTCAAAGGTGAGATGACTCAGTGTATCATGAGTTGTTTCTGGATCTTCTAATCTACTCCACTGATCCTCAGATCTGTTACTTTGTCAGTATCATGCAGTTTTTATCACAGTGGCTTTATAGCATAGTTTGAGGTTTGGGATTGTAACACCCCCCACCCCGGCCTTATTGATTAGAATTTCCATTTTTTGATATCGTCTTCTATCTCCTTTTCCAGAGTCCTGCAGTTTTCACCATAGAGGTCTTTCACTTATTTTGTTAGACTGAATCACAGATAATTAACTTTTTTGGGTGCTATTGTGAAAGGAACTGACTTCCCAATTTCTATCTCAGTGGGTTTGCTGTTTGTGTATACAAAGGCTATTGATTTTTGAGCACTGACCTGTATCCATCTTCACTCCAAAATTTGATTAGGTCCAAAGGTTTTTTAGTTGAGTGTTAGAATGTTCTAGAGTATCATGTCATAAGCAAATAATGACAGTTTAACTTTTCCTTTCCTATCTTTATTTCTTTTATTTCTTTCTCTTGCCTAATTGCTATGGCTGATATTTCCAGGACTACAATGAACAGAGGTGGTGAGAAGAGAAACCTTGTCTTATTCCTGATTTAGTGTGAAAGTTTTCAGCATATGAATATTTAGTATAACTCTGTCTGATGGTTTCTCATAGATAGCTTTTATTGGTTTGATATAGAGACCATCTATCCCAATTTTCTATAGGGTTTTGAACATGAATAGATGTGGTATTTTGTCAAACGCTTTTTCTGTAAGAGGACTATATAGTTTTAGTCCTTGAGTCTGTTAATACAGTGTATTAAATCTATTGATTTACATATATTGTACCATCTTTGCATCCCTGGGATGAATCCTACTTGGTCAGGGTGTATGATCTTTTTGATGAGGCTCGGTGTTCTGTTTTCCATTATCTTACTGAGGATTTATACATCAGTATTCATTAAAGATATTGGCCTGTATTCTCTTTTTTGGTTGATTCTTTCTCTGCTTTTGGAATCAAGGTAATGGTTGCTTCCAGAAATGAGTTTGGGGGTATTGCTTTCCTTTCAATTTCATTAAAGAGTTTGAGAGGTAGTGGCACTAATTCTTCTTTAAAAATTTTTGCAGAATTCAGCAGTAAAGCCATCAGAACCAGGGTTTTGTTTTTTTGGTTTTTTTGTTTTCTTGGCAGGTTTTTCATTACATTTTCAATTTCACAGATTTATATTGGGGTGTTTAACATCTCTATGCCCTCTTCATTCAGATTTTGGAAGTTCATATATGTCTACAAATTTATCCATTTCTCCTGCTTTTCCATTTTATTGAAACAGATTTTCAAAGTAGGTGTTTATTATCTTCTGGCCTTCCTCTGGGTTGGTGGTAATTTCCCCCTTTTCATTCCTAATAGCATAGATGTGAGCCATTTCCTTCGTTTGTTTGATAAGGTTAGCTAAGGGTCTGTCAATTTTGTTTATCCTTTTAAAAAACTAATTCATCAGTTCATTAATATTTTGGATCTTGCTCTTAGTCTCCACTGCATTAATTTCTGCCCTGATCCTTATACTTTCTTGCCTTTGTTTGAGCTTTCTATTTGTCCTGCTCCTCTTTTTCCAGTAGCTTGAGATTCAGCATTAAATTGTTTATTTCAGATTGCTCTGTTATCAAGATGTAGGTGTTCATTGCTATTAATTTTCTTCATAAAATTGCTTCCACTGTGTCTCATAAATTCCTATATGTTGTATTCGGCTTATTATTTGTTGTAAGAACTGTTCAGTTTCTTCTCTAATTTCTTCTGTGGCCAACTGGTTGATCATCAGAGTGTTGTTCAGTTTCCATGTGTTTGTGAGGGTACTGTACTTTCTTTTGCTATTCAACTCCAATTTCAAGGCATTGGAGTCTGATAGTATACAGGGGATAACTTCAGTCCCATTGTATTGACTTAAACCTGTTCTATGAACCAGCACATGGTCTGTTTTGGAGAATGATCCATGAGCAGCTGAGAAGAATGTAAATTCTGACTCTGTGGAGTGAAATACTCTGTAGGCATCTATTAAATCCATTTGCTGAAGAGTCTGGTATAGCTTAAGTATTTCCTTATTAATTTTCTGTCTAGTTGATCTGTCTCTTTGTGATAGCGGGATACTGAGGTCTCCTACTATTCTTGTATTGGTGTTATCTGGTTTTTCATGTCCACTAATATTTGTTTTATATAGTTGGGTGCATTAGAATTTGGTGCATAGGTATTTAAGATTCTTATTTTCATTCTCTTGAATTTTTCCTTGTACAAAAAGATACTATCCTTCTTTGTGTCTCTCAGTTTTGGCCTGAAATCTATTTTATCTGCAAATAAGATCACCACTCTTCTTTTTTACAGTTTCCTGTTGCATAGGGTACTGTTTTCCACCCCTTTACTTTCAGTCTATGGCCTTCTTTCTGAATTATGTTTCTTGTGTGCAGGAGATTGTAGGATCTTTCTTCTTGATCCATTCAGCCAGTCTGTTTCTCTTAATCAGTGCATTCAGTCCACTTATATTAACGGTTATGACGAATATAGCCAAACTTAGTGCTGTCATGTTTTCCTGTTCTTGGCTCTCTTATTCTTCTTTTGTCCTTTTCTCATCAGTTTCTTGTTTGACTCAATGGGTTAACTCTGTCGGGTCTCATGGGTTTGTAACTTTCTTTACTTTTCTCCAAGATATTCTTTAGAATGTTTTGAAGTGCAGGTTTTGTATTTGTGAACGTGTTCCTTGTCATGAAAGTTTCTTATTTCCCCTTCTATTTTGAAGGATAGTTTTGAAGGATACATAAGCCTGGGTTGGAAGATGTTTTCCTTCAAGGATTGCAGCACTTCACTCCAGGTTCTTTTTGCATTGAGTGTTTGGTTGAAAAGTCTATTGTGATCCTAATGGGCTTTGCTTAGTATGTAATTGATTTCTTTTCTCTGGTTGCTTTCAGTGTTTAGTTCTTTTTTTATCTTGAATCTTTATAATTATATGCCTAGATGTAGATTTTTTCATGTCATGAGCATGTGGAGTTCTGTATGCTTCACATATTTGTATGTCCAATTCTTTTCCTTTTCCTGTGAAGTTTTCTGCTATTATCTCTGTGAACAGTTTTTTTAAATGTCTTTTGATTATCTCCTACTTCCTCAATGACTCCAATCAATCTTATGTTATTCTTCTTTGAATCATCTAGAAGCTGTTGGATTGATTCCTTATTATCCCTTGCCATTTTCCATAAATTATGCCTTTCCTGTTCACTGGCTGAGATCCTGTCTTCTAGGTCTGAATTTTGGTCTTCTGCTATATTGGTTGTATTTCACAAACTTTTGCTTTCTTTCTTGATTTTCTGGACCTCTACTTGTAGGTGTTTAAAAGGTACCACTGCATTTGCTATCTCAGATTCTATCAACTCCATGATTCCCTCTTTAGCTTTATTAAGCATTGTGTTAACTGTGTACAATATCTCTGTTTTCTTCTCAGTGATCAGGTCTGATTTCCATTTTACTAGATATACTTTGGTTACCTTTTCAGAGAACCCTGGAGATTGAGTTTCAGATTTCTCTATTTTCCTCACCTCATGTTATCATGGGGTGAGGATCTTTGCATCTGAGACTTAGAATATTTCCTCATTTCTGAGTTTTTGTCATTACTGTTGTTTTTAGCTTTGTACCTGCCCTGTTTTCTGGCAATGTTTGTTACAAGTCTCTTTCTTCATAATATTTAGGACCCTTAAGATTTCAGTGTTTCCTGGGTTGTTCTTTGAGAGTCTGTAATGGGATCTAAACAACCCCAGTTCTGGCACACCGTGTAAGGCACTCAAACCACATAGTCAGATCACCTCGACTGAAAAGCAGTGGGTAGTGGAGGCCCACATGCCCCAGCCCCAGGTGCTGCTGTCTTATTTTGTGTCACCTGAGGTTCCTGCACACTCAGTGGTGCCTAGTTTATCTAGAGTGTCTCTAGTCAGTCAACATGGAGGCAGACAGGCCCCAGTCCTGTGCCTCCAAGCATAAAGGCATGGCCTGAGGTTCAAACGGGTTCCTCTGAGTACCCTGCACCTGGAATGACCTTGGGCGGGCTCAGTACAGTGGATATGGAGGCAGGCAGGCCCCAACTATATGTAAACACATCTATTGGCCCCACCTGAGGTTCTATCAGACTCTTCTGCACAGCTTTTACCTAAAGTGTTCCTGGGAATGCTCAGTGCAGTTAGCATGGAGGCAAGTAGGCCCCAGCCCTGTACACCTGCATCTACTGGTGCCACCAAAGGTTCTAGTGGACTCCACTGAGTACCCTTTACCCTGAATGTCCTTCAGTACACCCAGAGCAGTCAGTCTGAAGGCAGGCAGGCACCAGCCCTCTGCACAGTATCTAATGGCACTGCCTAAGGTTCCAGCGGGTTTGTCTGCACACCTACAGTGTCCTTGGGCACACTTCTGCAGTTGGGGCGGAAGCGGGCAGGCTCTGACCTGTGTGTGGCTGTAATGGTCCTGACTGAGGTTCTGGCATGCTCAGCTGTGCACCTACACAGGGACCATGGGCACACTTCTGCAGTCAGGGTGAATGTAGGTGGGCTCCAGGCAATGATCCACTATTATGGCGCTGCCTGTGGTTCCATCGGGGTTGGCTACTCCCCTATACAGAGTCCTTGGGCACATTTCTTCAGTCAGGGTGCAGGCAGGCAGGCTCTGGCCCATGCACCACTGTAATGGCGCTGCCTTGCAAGGTTTCAGTTTTTGACCATTTAGTATGAAGCTGGTTGATGGTTTCTCATAAAAGGTTTCTATTAACTTGAGATAAAGTCCATCTCTTTCAATTTTCTATGTGGCTTTGATTATGCATGAGTGTTGGATTTTGTCATACACTTTCTCTGCATCTGTTGAGATCACCATATGGTTTTTATCATTGAGTCTATGTAGTGTATTATGTTTATTGATTTATATATGTTGAAGCATTCTTACATCCATTGGATGAATCCATCTTAGTCAGATTATATGATGTTCATGATGATCCACAGTATTCTGTTTCCCAGTATCTTATTGAGGATTTTTGCATTGGTGTCCTTTAGAGATTGACCTGTTGTTTTCTTTTTTCAGAGAGTCTTTCAGGGTGTATGATGTTCATGATAATCCTCTGTATTGTTTACTAATATCTTATTGAGGAAATTTACGTCAGTGTTCATTAGGGAGACTGGCCTGTAGTTCTCTTTTTTGATTGAGTATTTCTACCCTTTTGGAATCAACATAACAGTTGCTTCCAGGAATTAATTTAGGAGTACTGCTGCCTGTTAAACTTCATTAAAGAGTCTTACTAATCGTGGCATTAACTTTTCTTGAAAAGTTTAGAAGAATTCAGTAGAAAAGGCATTGAGACCAGAGGTTTTCTTTGTTCATAGGTTTTTCATTACATTTTCAATTTCATAGGTTAATGTTGGAATGTTTAACATTTCTATATCTTCTTCATTCAACTTTGGAAGTTCATATGTGTCTAGAAATCTATCCATTTCTTCTACATTTTCCATTTTATTGAAGTACAAATTTTCAAGGTAGATGTTTAATATCCTCTGGACTGCTACTGGATCTGTGGTGATATCTTCCTCTTCATTCCTAATAGTGTGGATTTGAGCCTTTCCCTTCCTTTGTTTGATAAGGTTGGCTAAGGGTCTGTCAATTTTGTTTATCCTTTTGAAGAACCAACTCTTTGATATATTGATTTTTTTGTATTGTTCTTTTACTCTCCATTGTATTTAATTTCTACTCTGATCCTTGTAATTTCTTGCCTAGTTTGAGCTTTGTTTGTCTTGCTCCTCTTTTTCTAGTAGCTGGAGGTTTAGCATTAGATTGTTTATTTGAGCTTGCTCTGTTTTCAAGATGTAGGTGTTTACTGCTATGAATTTTCCTCTTCAAACTGCTTTCATTGTGTTACATAAATTCCTATTATTATACAGGGGTTATTATTTAATTGTAAAAACTGTTTAATTGGGCTGGGGATTTATCTCAGTGGTTCCAGAGCCTGTCTTGCAAGCCCAAGGGCCCAGGTTTGATCCTCAGTAGCCACATAACAATATTGGGCATGGAGACACATGCCCAGAAGCAATCAATACCACATACCACAGTGCCGGGCATGGTGGATCATGCCTGTAATCCCAGCACTCAGGAGAGAGAGGCAAGAGGATTGCTGTGATGTGAGTTTGAGGCTGAGCTCAGGGCCAGCCTGAACTACAAAGCGAGACCCTGTCTCAAAAAATCTAAAAAAATAAAATTAGATTAAATAAATAAACTGTTTAATTTCTTCTGTTACTCATGGTTGGTCAGCAGAGTGTTGTTCAATTTCCATGTGTTGTGAGTATCCTGCACTTTCTTATGCTATTCAACTGCAATTTCAAGACACTGGGGTCTGCCAATATACAGGGGATAACTTCAGTTCCTTTGCATTTACTTAGACATAAATATTTATGAGTCTTCTCTCCTTTGAACTGTTTCCTACATGAGGATATAATGTCTTTCCTTCCTTCTTAAATCAGTTTCAGTTTGAAATCTACTTTGTCTGATAGTAACATATCCATTCCTGCTTTTTTGCAGTTTTCCTGATGCATGAAGAATTGTTTTCCATCCTTTTACTGTCATCATATGGATTTCCTTTTTGAATTATGTGTGTTTCTTGTAAGCAGCATGTTGTAGGGTCTTTTTTCATTATCCATTCTGCCAGTCTGTGTCTTTTAATTGGTCACTGGGGTCATTGACATTAATAGTTATGACTGACATGAACTGATTTATACCTGTCATGGTGTTTTCCTCTTCTTGGCTCATTTATTGTTTGCTTTTCCCCTTTCCATTTAGTTTCTTGCCTGGTGCAGTGAATTCACCCTGCTGGGTCTCATGGGTTTGTGATCTTCATTGTTTTTTCCAAGATATTCTTCAGAATATTTTTGGAGTGCAGGTTCTGTATTTGTGAAGTTTTTCAGTATTCTTTTCCATGGAAGTTCTTATTTGCCCATTAATTCTGAAAGATAGTTTTGCCAGATACATTAATCTAAGTTGGAAGTTATTTTCTTCCAAGACTTGGAACACTTCACTCCACACTCTCCCTGTGTTGAGCGTTTGCATTCAAAAGCCTGCTATGATCCTGATGGGCTTCCTTTTGTATGTCATTTTCTTCTTTTCTCTAGCTGCCTCAGTATTTCATTCTTTTGTTGGATATCTGGAATCTTGATAATTATATGCTTAGGTTTAGGTTTTTTCATGTCACAGCCTTTTGGAATTCTATACGCCTGATTTATGTGTATGCCCAAATTCTTTTCCTTTTCCTGTGAAGTTTTCTGCCATTATGTCTGTGAACTTTTTTTATCTTTTGCACTGTCTCCTGCTTCCTCAGTGATTCAAATCAATGTTCTGTTATTCTTCTTTGATTTGTCTAGGAGCTGTTGGATTGACTTTTCTTGATCGCCTGCCATTTTCTATAGATTATTCCTTTCCTGTTTGTTAGCTACAGTCCAACCTTCTAGTTCTGAAATTCATCCCTCAGTTTCATTCATCCCACTTTTCAAACTCTCGTTCTCTTTTTTAATCACCTGGAACTCTGCTTGAAGCTGTTTGAAAGATTCCATTGCTTTTGTTATCTCAGATTCTATTGTGCCTCTGAACTCTTCTTTAATCATATATTTTACCATGGAAAGTATCTCTGTTTTCATCTTGGAGATCAGATGATCTCAGCTGTTACCAGCTGAGAAAGTCTTGTTGACTGAGCTTCAGTTTGTACCATTTCCCTCTTCCTTGAATTCCCCTGTGGTGATAATCTTTATACATAGGCTTTATAATTTTTTTCTCATTTTTATTACTTTGTCATTGCTGATATTTTGGTTTAATTCCTTGCCTGCTGTTTGAGTAATGCTTACTGCAAGTTCTTTCTTCCTAATATTTGAATTCCTTAGGAGATGGCTACTTCCTGGGTTGTTTTCCTTCAATTTGTATCGCCCTTACATAGTTTCAGTCCTGGCATACCATGGGATATTTGAACACAACTATCACATTATCTTTGTTGGCATAATACAATCGGTACAATGGAACACTGCATGGTAAATGAAAAGCTTTGGAAACTACTATCCTGAAACTTTTAACGTCATGAGTTACATCTATGACAATATGCATAAATTTAGAACTAACCAGAAATGTTTTTACAACATACATGTCCTTCATATAGTAGCACTAACCTTTGAGAATAAAAGGTCACTGGGAAGTTGAGGAGGAAGAGAGACAGAAGGAGAGTGAGAGATTAGAAATAGGGTTAGAGGATCTATAAAGATCACATAGATCTGAAGAACCTTACAGATGCTAGGGGACAACAGAAATAAAAGGAACAAATATAAGACAGAGCCAATTAAGAACCCTGTATGAAGGTTAAAATTGATTAGTCTTACAGGCTTGAACTCTGCAAGTGGAACTGACTCCACCTACTCACCAATGGCTATAGTCAACAGGATTCCCTCACTCTTCCAGTGAGTATTTTTTCCAACTGGTGTACTGGGCAGAGGAACTCATTGAAGGCCTCTGTCTAGGTTCCAGTATAGCAGCTTAACTTATTCAGTGCCAAAAGACAAACAGGTGGTGCCTCTGGATGTTCTTGCTCATGCAACAGCCATAGCCCACAAGTAAATGGAGATTTAAGGCATTCTGGTCTCATCTTGGTCATGGAAAAGCTGCAGGCCCAAGTGCTGTTTAGTGATACCCAGCTTACATCTTGCCAAGACCCATTGCATGACCCCAGCCCTGCCCTCTTTGCCCAGTATGTTTCTCTGGCCCTCTGATGTGGTACCAGTGACAGGAAAGCTAAAGGCCCAGATGCTGGTTAATCACATCCAGCTCCCTTATTGCCTAGACTCATTACACCTATCAAATGACTTGTAACAATTCTTTAGGGTTTGTTATGTGGTAATACTACTAGGCGTTATGGTAAGTATCTTCGTATATTAAGTAACACCTTCCAACCTAAAGAAACAAGGACTGTTATTATTTTCATTTCACACAATTGGAAACATTCAGACTGGCTCTAGAGTCTATAAATGATCTTAAACACTAAATGTACAACATTTAATAAAATTATTGGGTGACTATAATTGAGAACATCTATAATTATCATAGAGGATAAAACTCAAGGACACCTCAAACATCTAAACTGTATTAAAATTTAAATGAGCTCAATAAATATTTCATCATTTCATAATTTTTCATTAATTGAGATATAAAAGTTTGAGGTATAAAGATATTCTACTGCTTTTACTAATGTAAAATTATACTATCATTATACTGTTGAAGAATCCCAAAAAGTAATCCTATTAGGGTCAGATAATGTTGAAGAATATGGTTACTATCACTAGTACAAGGCTTACTTGCATAAATGTCATGTGATTTCTGTGTATGATCATTCCATCCTTAAAATTCTGTGTGTGTTAATGGCATTTATACACTGAGTGGTGCCAGCATTTGTGAAATTTCACATATTACACCTGCATCCATAAAGCTCCATGTGAATCTGTAAATTTCAGTCTATAGGAACACAAGAGGACATAGACTTTATAGAAAGTTTTCTTCCAAAATAAAGAGGTCATCAGATTACACTAGAATTCTCTAGATTACATTTATCTAATTTTTCCTTCCAAACTCGTCAACCATTAAAAACACCTCCTATGTTACCAGAGCCAGTCATACAGAATTAAACAATACAAATTTCTATCTCAATAATTTTTTCAGTATTTTCTAGATCCTTTATATAAGATTTCCCCTAAAAGGTTTTAATATTCTTAACAGGAAAATTCAGTCTTCTTTTTTGTTGAGGGTGATAAAACAGATGTTTCCAATTCTTACAAACACATCACCACTACAGTGTTTCATGCTCCTTGACACAGGGTACCAGTCCTTGTTTCCTTGAAGTGCAGACTGTTCCTAGCTGAAATAGGAAGTGTTCCTCTCAGATGCCTCTGCAACCTGAACTCCCCATCACAGGGCATTCGCTTGGATTGGCAAAATAAAACAAGCATAGAATTTCTGGATCTAAATTATACCTGTGTAACTTTCTAACTGCACCTTGAATATATTATGCAATTTTTCCAAATCCTACTTTCTGCATGAGCACAGATAATTATTCTTTAAACTTAGAAGGCAATCGTTATAAGTTCAAATGAAATGTTAAGTTGTGTGAAGAGCCATGAGTCACAGTTACCTCACCCTGAACAGCATTATTATTGTTATTGCATTTATAGCAATTGGATTTATAATAATATGATTCACAGTCATGAGATTTAGGGATACTCCTGGCCAGGTCATATTTCTAAAATACAGCAATGGTATCTATAGATGTTACTTCCTAGTAGCAGCAAAAATAGTAACAGGAAACTAATAAAGGTCTTAGGGTAACAACATACACTAAATTATTTTTAAATTGTTAGTTCTTAAACTTTACCCAATTGAAAAGCAGAATGGCATATGAAGAAATTGTTTTTGAAAGTCCATTATACATAAAAGCTGTGTGCAACTGTATTTCTCTAGAACTTGACGTGGAATATTTTGTCCTCTGATAAATTCAGCTTGTTTTACTCAAGATTTAGTCTCTTATAGTTCCTAATGTCCCAGCTGTACAAAAAAATTTTACAAGAAAGAGAAAAGGGAGAAAGCCTTTGTTATTCAGGGCATTAGTTTTTAACAGATTGGAATCTGACTCGTAGAAAATTCTGAACATTTAAAGCCAAAATTAATTAATTATTCCACTCCTGCAGCTTGATTTTACTTCTTAGCACTGCAGACCTCCTCAGATCACCCTAATTGACATTTCCTGCCAAGCTGAAAGCATAAGATGCTTTTAGAAGCCATCCTCCTTCATCATGAATCTCATTGCTGTAAGCCAAAATAAAAGATTCTAATGCTCAATTTTTATCCCACAAGAATTATCAAGAAGTCTATCTTGTCATTATAACTGAAGAAAAATCTACATTGTTCAAGTGAGAAAACCAAAATGCTAGTTTGTATATTATGTAGTAGTTTACCATGTAGGAACTCAGATGTTCCACAAAATAAACCTCTAAATTACCTGGTTTGTGATTTCAGTGTGGATTGAAAATGAAACCCTACAGGCCAAGTCATTGGCCTGGATATACTCCTGAAAAGACTGACAATAGAAGTGATTTTCCAGAACTTGCAATATTTCCCTTTTTCCATATAAATCTGAAAATAAAAAGGATTTAGTCACCCAGTAGATTTTGCTAACAACACATGCTATCCATTGACCCTTTCCTATGCAATAATCTAATTCTTCTCCAAAAAGAGTCAGACAGTCTATTCAAAACAATTTCACTTTTTTCTCCCAGCTTTTCCTATATGTAAAAATCTTTTTATGTAACCCATAAACTGTGGGCTGATCATTCTAAGTTCTTGTTTTATTTTTTAACTTGTTTCTGTTGTAGCATAAATTTAAACTTCCTTTTCCATCTGTATTACTACCTTTTGGATACCATTAAGTTTATCAATGTTAAATATTCTACAAAGGTTATTAAGATAGCAATTTAGGCATAATGTAATATAAGGACTACAAAACCTCTTTTATTTGTAACATACATTTCTATTACTATAACTACAGTATATCAGCTGATTTTATTTTGTTTCCTTTCATCTGGTTTGGTTTTGTTTGGTTTTGAAATTGAATGTCACTGTTGCCTAGAATGGTCCTGAAGTTCTGAGTTCAAATTATTCTGCTGAGACTACAGACATGTGCCACTATGCTTGGTGGTATACTAGATTTTTTTATTGCCATTTCCTACTTCCAAAGCTTAGTATCACTTAAAAATATTTTCATAGGTGCTATTATTCAATTTAAATTTATTTTTAGTGATAACTACATATTTATGAATTACAATGTGATGTCTTGATATAAGTATACATTATAGAATGATCACACTAAGCTAACTAACATACACATTACCTTAGGTACTTTTTACTTTTCATAAAGAGACTGTGTAAAAATATATTTTTACCTAATTTTTAAATATACAGTTAGTTATTATTATGTTCAGTTGCTATGTAATAGATAATGAAAACACATTCCTTCTGTTTACCTGAACTTTATGCCCTTTGGTAAACTTCTCCCAATCCCCTGCCTCTAATATCTATCAAAATACTCTATAAATTTCATTGTTTCATATTCCTCATATAAATGAAGCCATGCATTATTTCTCTTTCTATGCTTAAATTATTTCACTATGCATAATTTCCTCCAATTTCCTCCATGTTGTCACAAATGACAGGATTTTTTGAGGCTGAATAATATTTGCTGTTTATATTTCTATATACCTTAGATATTTTGAATAACACTACACTAAACAGGTATATATCTCTGTGTCACAGTGACTTCAGTATTCTTGAATGAACACCTCTCAGATGGATTGCTAGATCATGTAATTTTAGCTTCAATTTTTAAAAACCCTTCATATTGCCCTCCTTAATCCCTGTACTAATTTAATTCGTTTAAATGGTGTACTAGGGTTCTCTTTTCTCTGTAGTCACAAAAATCCTTATCATTATTTTCTTTTTGGTTAATGACATCCTGACAAGTCTTATGTGATAGATCAATGTCAGGAACTGAGGACAACTTCCTTGGATTTAACACTGACTTACTTGGACTTACTGATGTCATCCTTGACCTTGAGATCTTAAACTACAAGGATGAGTGCACTAGGATTATTGGCCTTGACTTACTGGGACTCACTGGGATTTAAGGATGTCTGCCCTGCTCTATGAAATCTTCAGCTACAGGGATTATGGTGAGACTGCTCTGTTTTATGCCTACTAGGATTATGGGTGTGAAGGCTTGGTACCAGATAAAGGTGCAGCGAGCTCGGGTTATGGGCTCTTCTGCTGTCCTCTTTCTGCTTGTGCAGTATTTGACTTTTTGATGCCACTGCTCAGAGAAGCAAGAGTTGATCCTGGGCTCAGCCATTTTCTCAAGGTTCGGATTTTGTTGTTTGTTGTTTGTTAGTCCTTTTTTTCCAGGGGACTAGAGTTTGCCAAGAGGCTTCTGGCTGCATCCTCTTACTGTGTCTCCCCTAGATTGATGTCATTTTAATTTTCATTTCTTAAATACTCATCAATATTGAAATATTTTATGTAACTGTTGGATATTTGTACACCTTTTGAGTAATATTCAGTTCCTTTGTTCATTTTTTAAAAATTTTTATCTTTATTGGTACATTATGAGTACACATCATAACCGTATTCAACACTGAGAGTTTGTACCAGAATATGACATGACTTGATTCTTATCTTTCCCTTTTCCTCCTTTGCTCATTTTTTAATGAATTGTTTTTTTCTTACTACTTAATTATGTGAGTTCTTTGTATATTTTGGGTATCAACAACTCTCAACTTTTACATATATGCATTTGCTCACTCAATAAACTGTCTTTTCACTGTTGATTGTATTCTTTGCTGTGCTAAAATGTTTTAGCCTATTGTAATTCCATTTGTCTATTTTTGGTTTTGTTGCTTATGTTTTTAGAGCCTTTTTGGATAATATTCTTGCTCAGACCAGTGTTGTGTATCTTTTTATGCTTTTGGCTAGTTATGTTATGGCTTTGTGTCTTACATGTAAATCTATAATCCATTCTGAAATGATGTGTTATATATGGTACAAGATAAGGATACAGTTTCATTCTTGTTGCATGCAGACAACCACCATTCTCAGCATCACTTACTGAAGAAGCTTCTCTTTTCCCCATGTGTGTTCTTGGCACTTTTACCAAAAAACATCCACTACTCATAAATGCATGGGTTTATTTCTGGGCTATCTCATAGAGGCTTCTTTTATTTTTATTTTTTTAAATCTTTATTGGTACATTACATATACACATCATGATTGCACTCCATAATGGGGATTTGTACCAGTATAAGACACAACTTAATTCTCACTTTTTCTCATAGTCCTACCCACCCTACCACCCCCCCATATACATAAAATTTGTTTCCTTTCTTTTTTGTTATAATCTCATTATTTTTCCCCCTTCACCCTATTTTACTTTGAGCATTTTCTATTTCACAATATATAACATACAATTCTAGGGCTCATTTACATCTTTATTTTCTCATACCAGAGAAAAGATGTGATATGTACCTATCTGTGACCTATTTATTTCACTTATGAAGATATCCTCAAGGTATGTCCATTTAAGTATAAATGATTCAAACTTATCATTTTTTATGGCAGAGTAATACTCCATTCTGTAGAAGAACCACAGCTTTTTTATCCAGTCTCCAGTTGAT
>PVIR01012481.1:0-44599 GCA_004026965.1 Petromus typicus
CCCGGTAACCACATACCTATACTGGGTGTGGAGACTCACGCCCAGCAGCAACCAGTACCACATACCACAGTGCCGGGTGTGGTGGCTCACGCCTGTAATCCCAGCACTCGGGAGGCAGAGGCAGGAGGATTGCTGTGATGAGTTTGAGGCTGAGCTCAGGGCCAGCCTAAACTCCAAAGCGAGACCCTGTCTCAAAAAACCTAAAAAAAAAAAAAAAAAAATACGTAACATTAACTATGTAGCCCCAGCTGAAAGTGTCAGGCTGAGGCTTTATTTCTAATCTTCAAACTTCAAATCCAATGAATTTTTGCTACATATTGTTTATGTTAAAATCTCACTCAAGTGTCATGAATTCAAACATAGGCAGAAGCCAGAAAGAGATCACACCATGTCCAAGAATTATTAGGAAGTTATACAGATTAAAGGTCTAGACAGCATGTTCCCTACCTCAAAGCCTGCCACAGTTCAACAGGGGCCAAGGTTACCACGCAGGAATGGGATGAGGTTGCCATATTGCTTAATTTTTCAAGAGAAGTCAGAAATCCAAGATTTTACATAAATTGCTCTTTCTTTAAATGTTATCTCTATTCTTTAATATACAGGGCAGAATAGGTAAAATGTATGTGCAGTATTTGACTCCTAAGCTGCCAACATGAAACCTCTGCCTTCTATTTGCATAGCACGTTACAGTTTAACAAGCTGTTTGATATCCATTATGTCATTTCTGTCTTATAAAAGTTATAGAGACAGCAAAAATAGATATTACAGTTATTATTATTAGCACTTTCATGGATATGAAAACTGAGAAATCACTCACCAAAGTCACAATAACCAAGTCAGAGTCATGACCAGCATCTGCAGGTCTTCAAGTTTCTGAACTACTTACTTCATTCCTATGGTGGCTGAGACTACTCTTTTTCTGAAGTAATAGCAATGAGGAGAGGAGGCGCTGTTATTTCAGGAAGTGATGATCTAGTCTAGCACCCCAAGCTCTGCATTCTGTGCAGATCTTTGTTTAAATTATGGAACTGATTACAGTCATTCTCCCAAACAGTTTGCTTTCTCTATTTTCTTTTTCTTTATAAGTGAACCATATCTACTGGCTTAATTTATAAAAGTCAGCCTGCCTATCAAATAGCCTTAGGGTTATAAAAACAAAGAAAATTCATAATTAAAGTATTAATAGAGTTTTTAAAGCTAGCAGAAATAATGATTAAAAAACACAGGCATCAGATCTATAAATTAAGCATAAAATTACACTGTAAAATAATTTCCTGCTTGTATCCAATCAAGGTGGCTCAGCAGACTGCAAAGACAATATCCTATGCAGCAGACCATCTAATAAATAAATGGTCCTCATCAAGACGGGCATGTAATTTCTGCATAGGAAGCAGTACTGTCTTTACTTGGTTACTCCTTAGCCATTTCAGCAAATTTATATTTGACTGAAAAGAAATAGTGTGTAGGGAGCAAGGAAGCTGCGTAGGTGTCTTTTACAGTTTGCAGCTGGCCGAGAGTGACCACACAAGCTTCCAAAGGTCAGCAGCACTCTGCTGGAATCATGTTACTCTGTTATGGGGGTTCTAGTTTTTCAGATGGACCTAAAAGCCTGAGGTGAAGAATACTGTGTACACACAGGGGAAGTGGCAGGGACACACAGGGTCACTCATCCATACTAGGCAGGTATCTATTTCTTGGAGCAGGCCATTCACAAACAGTAACATTTCCATGAAGGCTAATGGCATCTTAGACACAACAGTTTGTAAATGTAGAGGAGCCCGTAGACTGCTCACAGAAAAAGGAAACATTTCAGTCGATGCTAAGCATAAAAAGTCCTTGAGAAATTATCTTGGTGAAATTTTGTTCACATTATTTTGATGACAAAAAATAGTTTTAGGGGATCTCTAAAAAAAAATCCATGGTCTTTTTGTAGGAAATGACTATTCTCATCCTGCCAAGTAAAATGACTACTCAATAAGCAGAATTTGTAGCATAGTCATCACCAATACATGTTCTCTTAGATATTAGTGGTCTCTCGCTCCTTTCATCTTGTGAAACTCAGCAGAAAATATTCCACAATATCAGAGTGATACAATAGAATCCAGAGGAGACATAACAGCTGGACAGGTGATTTGTCGGAAAAGAATATGGATATGGATTCTTCATCGCTAATCTCCCAGAATGCTCAGCTTTACTGATGGATTTTCTTTGGAAAAAGATTCCTTTAGCAGAACTTCAAATTTGCCATCAAAGTAACAGCTAGGATGAATCTTTCTGTTTGAAGCAGCTTAGCATTTTATTAACTTGATAAACTCATCATCTTCAGACCAGATACTGTGGGCAGTTGCTTTCAGGAGGCTGGAAGCCGCCTATAAAGAACTTTGCTGAGCCAGGCAGTGTCAGTGCCGGCTGGCTGAACACCCACATGATGTGGAATGGGGACACTGTGAGGTCAGGCTCTTTCTTCCCCAAGCAGCCTGGCACAGAGAACTCCATCAATATTTCTTCTTGGCACAAACAGGTTTGTCACACACACAGTCTGAAGCATGCCCCACATCCCACAACTGCCATTATAAATATTTTTAGCAAGTGATCAAACAGTAGTAGTAGCTGGAATTCCCACAAAGGAATCTCATACTTAGGAAATATTGTCATATTTGTTTTTCCACAGAGATAACATAATCACTTCTGCATCCCTAACTATCAGAGTTTCTCTAATAATAATTCTAACCCACCACCCTTTTCACCTAGATCAAGCAGACTGAATCTCTCAAAGGAATCATTTGAAAACCAACAAGTTGTCATCTCCAAAATCAACCTTTTTTCACCATGGAACCTTTTCTCATTATTCATTCCATAAACACCTACCAAAATCAGCCCTGTGAAATCTGAACTGTCCCCATCTACCCTGCACCAGGACATTATAAGCAGGAGGCTGGCTCTTGCGCAAATGGCTCTTCCCATCCCTCTCCCACATTGATCTCACATAAAGCACTTCATTGATGTTCTATTTCTAATTTTTGTTATTTTTCCAGTGCTTGCAATTGAACTCAAGATTTTGTGCTTGCCATGCCGTTATAGAGGCTATATTCCTGGCCCTTATTTTTAGTTTTTATTTAAAATCTCCAAATACGAAAGATATATTTATATGTACTGAAAAGGCTGGAAAATATTGATATATATGAAGATAACAAGTAAAATCACACATAATCCCCTCACTCAGACACAACAGCTGCTGAAACACAAGATGGGGGAGGGAGAAAGAAAGACACAATCTTTCCATGACTTTCTAACATATGTTAATTCACAAGTGCATGCTCTATTTTGTACAGTGCATGAATGAAGAGAGAAGGTCCAAGAACAAAAAAGATGCAGAGAAACAAAAACAGTGGCTAAAGCAAAAGACAGAGGCAGAGAGGGAGAGAGAGAAGCATGACAAGCAGGCAAATAACCTTAACAACAGAGGTCTCCTTCTTCACCGGGTGACCAATCAGAATCAGGGTCCAGGCAGGCAATCAGTGATCCTCTGTACATCTGCTCTTCCGCAGCACATCACGTTTACAAACTAACCCAGCCCCACAGTCACTTTCTGTTCACATGCACAGGACCACTGAGATGACAGTAGGTCTACTACCAAAAAGCACTGCTGTTTCCTGTAACTTAATTCTTTTTTTCTTTCTTTCAGGTTTTTTGTTTTATGAGAAGGGGTCTCACTATGAAGTTCAGGCTGGCCTTAAAGTAACTAAGTACTTATGAGAGGCTGGCCTCCTCCTGCCTCAGCCTCTCAAATGCTAGGATTATAGGCATGTGCCACCACGCCTGGTTCTTTCTTAATTTTTAAAGAGTTATGAGTTTAACAGCCTAGAGAGGACTGAGAAAATATGAGTAACTTCCACCATGATTTTATTTTTTTGTACTGGGGTTAATCCCCAGTCACTCTGTCCACCACTGGGCTACATTTCCAGGCCCCTCCGATGTCCCTTTCTTTCTCTCTGGTCCATTCTTAGCAAAGTATATTTTCAAAACATTTACTATTTTAAGCACAATAATTCCCAGGCCCCATATTTTAAATTTTACTTATATTTTCTTTACACTTATACCTTCATATCTAGTGAACTTGTAACACCTTCTCCTGGTTTTACATTAAACAGGTGTACTTGGCAAACAGGCAAAGAAAATCTATTCACAGTTTGACAGAAGATTCTGGCTGCACCTAAGGTCAGTGCTGGAAAAAGCAGACTAAAGGCATTCAAATGTTCTGGAACGTTTTTTAAAATTAAAAGTACAACCAACATGTGTGTCAGGGCCGAAAGAACCAAACTGGCAAGTAACATAATTATTTTATGTAGGAGTTTTGATCTCAAGTGGGCAAAAACTATGTTTTCACTCTGGATAGAAAAGCAGGGAAAGTGCCAGGGATATAGCCCAGTGGTGTCATGCGTCTTGCCTACCTAGCAAGTACAAGGTTCTGAGTTCAACGATGGTACTGAAAAAAAAAAAGAGAGAAAAGGAGGGCAAAGACTTTGATGATCTCCACCAACGGTTCCTGCCTACGTGGGTATCACCCAGGAAGTGTTCATGTTTCCAGCTGAGCTCAAGGGGTAACTCCCAAAACAGACAGTGATAGCAACTGAGCATCCAGCCAAATCACAGAATGTGGGGTACAATACAGCTCACAGAAAAGGCCAATGTGTCCTTTAGTGGGGCAGCTAAACTGGAGCTCGTTACAGTAGGAGGACCAGCCATTTTTTATTGTTTCCTAATTGCACACTCTCCAGTTCTCCTTCGCTTCCTTGATGTAAAGACAGCCAGCAAAAGCACCAGGCTGGGACATATTCATAAGTGAAATAAATAGTACTCAGACGTGTAAGTACCATATCTTTTCTCTAGTATAAAAACCTGAAGGTGTAAATGAAAGAAAAAATGTATGATAAGTAATGTGAAATAGGAAGAAAATATGCAAAAAGAAAAGGGAAAGAATAGGGAGAGGAAAGCAAATAAGGGAAAGAAAAAACTTGATAGTAAAAAAAAAGGAAACAAAGCTTATGTATGTATATAGGGGATGGAGGTTGTAAGGAAGGCAGGGGAAAGAGGAAAAATGAGAATCAAGATGTGTCATGTACAGATACAAGTTCTCAGTGTTAAATGTGTATGTATAAAATGTACCAATAAAATCAATTTGTAAAAAAGGCACCAGGCTAGCATCACTGCCAGCAGAATGGAATAAATCCATTTTAGAGCAGTAATTATACAGAGGGTAAGGACAGCTACGTGCCTCTCTGTTCTTTCTCCACCATCCTAAACCTCCTTCCTCAGCCTCACCTCTTGGTAACACTGATGTGGCTCCCATGAGCTCCCCCACACCTGGCAGATGGAAGATGGGAGCAAGGGAGCGGTGCCTAGCCCTACTTTTTGCAGGCAGAAAAGGGGATGACACCTCTTCTTTTACCACCCAGTCAGCACTCAGAATATGGCACAAGGCTGTCTGTGCGCCAAAACTCCTAGCACAAGAGGGGCCTGCTTCCTCTCAGTTTGTCTGTGGCTCCACCTGCATGGTGTCTCCCTCCCAGACTGGGCTACTCTGAGGTAATCACGTACAGGAAGGTCACCTGCAGCCTTGAGGAAGGAACTGGCCCAACTGCCATGCAGCAGGGGCCTTGGGTGAGGCAACTCAAGAGGTGGTGCAAACCCTGTTTCAGCCTCAGACTTGGTCCAGGGCAAACTGTGGGTGTTTGCTAATGTCACGTAGTTGAACTAAAATTTACAGCTGTTGCTTAACATTATTTTTCTGACAAGAATACATTAAACAAACAAGCAATGGGAAAATGCACAGCAAGTAATTCCCAACCTGTTTTACGTCAAATGTGTTGAAACTTCACTAAGTTTATCCCTGTTTGTGTCACAACTGACATAAACAAGATCACAGATGAGCGGGTGGAACTATGTTATTATTTCAGGGAAAATTTTTCGAGATGAAAACAATACATGAAGGAAGCTGGGGATTCAGCTCAGTGGTTCCGGTGCCTGTCTTGCAAGCGCAAGGGCCCAGGTTCGATCCCCGGTAACCACATACCATACTGGGTGTGGAGACTCACGCCCAGCAGCAACCAGTACCACATACCACAGTGCCGGGCGTGGTGGCTCACGCCTGTCATCCCAGCACTCAGGAGGCAGAGGCAGGAGGATTGCTGCGAGTTCAAGGCTCGCCTGGACTACATAGTGAGCTCAGGGCCAGCCTGAACTACAAAGCGAGATTTTGTCTCAAAAAACTAAAAACTGAAAAAAAAAAAAAAAAAAAAAACATGAAGAAAGAGCACTTTCCCCCCACTTGTTGACCCGCATAGGCCACCGGTCAGACTCCAACGCCAAGGACGCTGCTCGGGTTCTTTCTCTTACCCAGTTTTGTTTCCTTCGGTGCTTTCACTGCTCACCGCCGATGCTGCTGCAATGAACAAGGAAAAAAGCAGGATGGTGATGGCCGCTTGACACCTGAGCCCTGCAGCTGACAGCACCCGCTGGGGCCACCTGGGACCCTGGGGTCACTCACTCAGCCCCTGACCAGCACAGCAAGGTCCTTACCTGCCATTGTTCATCCTGACCAAAGTCCAGAGACTAAGCTTGGCGAAGTCCTGCTCCCGAGTAAGAGGAGGCGAAGAGATGAATAATGAATAAGTCACCAGAACTGGAAGCGGCTGGTAAGCAGGAGGCCTGGGTGAGTAAAGGAAAGAACGCGGAGTGAAAAGAGGCATGCTTTTTTCCTAAGGAATCTCACAGAGAGGGGGCTCGCGTTCTCGAGTGGGGAGCCACGCTCCAATGTGCACAGATTAGTAGGGGGTGGAGAAGAACCAAGTCATGGGTTCCAGAAAATTCCAAGAGGTCATCTCCTATCAGGGAATGGTCGGTCCGGCCAGTGAGTTCTGAGGAATCCATCGATGTCCCTCCCGTTCTCTCTGTTCCGGCCTTACGAAAGTTTATTTTCAAAAGAGTTTATTGTTGTGAGCACAAAAACTCAACTAGTGCCATTCACTCAAGTCTTTTATCCAGGAGCCCTTCCTGCCACAAATAGAGAGGAAACCTCTCTCTCTGCCGCCACTGGGACAGAAAAGAAAAAGGAGACTCAGAATATCTCCAGACAGGCTGAGTCCTGCGGTGCTACGTACGTGTCACCGCTGGTGGCCCACACGCTATCAGGTAGTTCCTTCAGAAATGGCTCACCCATTCAGGCTTCCAGGCCTTTCTCGCCTTAAGCAAAGAACTAGATGAGACAAGCCAAAAGCGGTGCCGAACGTTTTTTTGAAAAATGTGAAGTGAAGAGGTAATGGAAGACCTGGCTCTGTAGAGTGCACTTGTGGCGAAAGAAAACAGAAAGAGGGCAAAAATAAAAGTACACCGGGCGCCTCAGGAGGTCTGCTCTCCTTTCTGCCACCCACATCTCACGAGAGTCACGAGAAGTTCTACATCCGGGGTCCTGAGACTTATCTGGCGCCGCCTGGGATCTTACGATTCACAGATCCGCCTATTTCTCCAGCCAGTTCTGCCTCCGCGCCACGTGTCTTAGAATCCTGGACTTCTCCCCTGAATTTAAGGTACCCAGCAGCCCCCCGCCATCTGTCAGCATGTCCAAATCAAATTCCAACACCCTTCTCCCCCAGCCTATCTCAAAGGCAGCTCGGGCCTGCCTTTTGCTCAGGTTTTGCTTGAAATGGTGGCGCTTTCTGCAATAACCTGTTAATTCTAGGAACCAGAAACCAGTTATTCTCACGGACAGAGTTTCTTGTAGATAAATGCTAACTAGGTAGAACAGATCTCAAAAGCAAACCAGAGCTCTTAAGGTAAGGGCAGAAATAGCAACTACAAAAAGTAGTCTGCACCCCAGGGGTGGGGTATGAACAGAATTAGGGACACAGGAAGGACTTAGTTTTCAAGAGAGACCCACAGAGCTGGACCGGAGCTCTGAGGAATCACAGCCTGAAGGAACTGGTCTTTCCAAGGGGCCCGGTAGGAGAGACTGGTGCTGAAAGTGTGGCAAAAGCTGGAACGTGGAACTAGTCACTGCTGCAGTGTGGCTTGCAGGAACAGGAAATCTAAGTGATGAACCAGGTCCCTGTCCTTCCACACCCCCTTTCAGCAGAGCCTACAGGGTCGCTAGCTGGCAGTGCTGAAAGGTGGTCTGCAGAGAAACCCTAGCTCAGTGGCGTGAGCCCACCTCGTTGGATGTTTAGATGTTATACACCTTTCTACAAAACTTTTGTGCACCGCCTCCAACCTGCCACGAACTATATTTTAAACATATCTAGGGGTTTACTGGTTCTCATTTGAGTCTAAGCACTAAGCATTGCCTGGATTAGTGCAGCAGCCTCCAAAACATCCCTCTGCTTTCCCAAGAACCTCCCAGAAGTCAACATGAAGAGTGAATTAGGCAGGGCCTCCTTACCCATCCACTCTTGTCACCATCCTCCGGAGACCTGTGGATGCCAGAATCTGTTAAGGTTCAAGTCTTTTCAAGTACATATTCAAGTATATGTTGCATGTAAACTACACATATTCTCCCGGGTATTGGAATCACTATCTAATACAATGTAATTGTTTAGAAAATAATGATTAAAAAGTATGTACACATTTAGTACAGAAGTGATATGCTTTTCTGATACTTTCGATCCATGATTGGATGAGACCTGCAGATAGAGAGGATCAACTATACCACAAACTCAGAAAAACAACAGAAATTCATTCTCTCATAGTTCTGAGCACCAGAAGTCTTAAATCAAGGTGCCAGTGAGGTTGGTTCCTTCTGCAGACCTTCTCTCAGAGCTTCTGGTGGTGGCTGGCAGTGTTGGAGTCCCTTGGTCTTGTCCACGCGTCCCTCCCACAGCTGTGATTGCCTTCACACTGCCTCTTCTCAGGGTTTCTGTGACCATGCCTCCTCTTATCAGAACACTTATAAGAAATGACCTCTTAGAATTTTCTGGAATTTTCTTCATTGGACTAAGACCCCCCCCCTTCTCAATCTAAAGCTCCTTAGTTACATCTGGAAAGACCATATTTCCTATTTACTGGAGCTTTCAAAGGGAGACACCTTTTAGGGCCATTCTTCAACTCGTAGCAGTGATCAAGTTATAACACAACCCGATACAATCAACTCATTCCTTCTACCGGAGAAGAAGCCACACGAAACACTAGCTGGCCACTTCACCTCTCAGATTTCCTCTTGCCTTTCTCATGAGCCAATAGCTTCCCCATCCCGTGGTTCCCCAGCCTTCACACATGCTGTCCCACTATATGGAAAACCCTCCCTCGGACACTCCTGTGACTCACTAAGACACCTTCAAATCTGTTTTCAAAAGCCACTTTCTTGGTGAGGCTTCTTCAAACCTAAATATAACTTAGCTCAATCCTCATTCTCTACTTTCTCACAGTAGCACACAACATATACACACTATATACCTTGATTGTTATTGTTTTCTATCTCCTACTATTAAAATGTAAGCCCTATAAGGATAAGGATTTTTAGGTGATCCCATTCACTTGCTATATGTAAGGCACTTCTAGTGGGGCTGAGCACCAACGAACCCTCAGTAATTACACTATAAAATGCAGTGTATACATTTGGAATTGCACAAAATGGACTTTGCTATCAGACTTCACCAATGATTAGCCCACCCTATAGATTCAAGGGTAGGGGCCAATGCTGGATAACACGCCCACATCCTAGCAGGGGGAGGAGAAGTGCCAGAGGCCCTCAGGCATCTATAGTAGATGGAATAAGCCCAGTTTTCCACCAAGATTCCCTCCAAGAAGCAGGAAAGACTGGTCAAGCAGCTAAACACCCACCTAACTCCAAGAGTCTAAGACATAACCAATTGAACCAAAAATATAATTATTCTAGGATCTTTGGAATTTAGATCAAACACCTTGAATTACATTTCTAACTACTCTTTTTAATTTGAGGAGATGCCAAATCCTTTTGAGCACTCACTTATAACCTATTCAGTTCCAGGTGAAAAATTAAGCCTTGGGGCTCTGATTCATTTCTGTATGAATCATATTAATGATATTTGCAAAGATCTGTGTGAAGCCCCAAATTATACCTTTGAAGACAGAAGGTATAATTTGTACCCAGAATCAACTGATTGAAATCCCAAACACACCTGTGCTCAAGCTGAACCTTGCTCTATGAGTCATTTTAAATAACTAAGTCTCCACATACTTGCAAGTTTAATCATTTAAATGCAAAAATTGTAAATTTAATGGTGTGAGACAAAAATCTTTCTGAACAGATACATTCAAAGTTTATTAACAAGGTAAAGTGAACATAATTTTACTTTCTCATAGAGACTTAGGATCATCAATAAATAGCCAAGTCTAGAATAAATTTAAGACTTTAAAGATTCTTAGACAATACATTAAATGTGTCAGAAAGTTTGTTTTGAATTCTTGCACCTATTACAATAGTTCTTCTATAAGCTCCCTGTTGACACCTGCCATTTTTTACTATTATCTGTTTACCTACCTGTAGCATCTTCTGTCATATGTATTTGCTGTTTAGATAACTGGTTTGAATTACAGGGAAGGTCTATGTAAATGAGTTCCAGATGGAGTTCTGAGAGATTTACACTGGAATAAACTAAAGTTATTCCTATCTTTAAAAAAAGAGGTAGAATATAAATAATACAAGGGAAACATTTTGTGACATCAGTCCTGTCTTCTCACAAGTTTTATTGGCTTGTTTTTCTTCCTTGGTGGTTCTTGCTTAGGTCTTCCAGTGGTGAGGCTGATGGGTGGTAACTTTCCCACTAGGGCGACTGGGTTTCAGGGACACTGTTCTCTCCCTATATGGTCGTGGGCACCACTTGGAGAGAAATTTAACCAGTCACTTTGATTAGCTACTAATTGAAATAGCTCAGGAAAAAACTTGGCAATGACAGTGGCCGAAGGCAGAAAGGTACTAAAAGGCAGAAGATGCTATTACAAAAATTTCCTCATTCTTTACAAAGAATGACCAAAAGCTTGGCTGTAAGGGACCTCACAAGGGGGCCTCAGGCTGTCAGACCTCATGCTTTCCAACCCAGCAGAAGTGGCTCCCAAACAGCTTCTTCTTCGGCCTCCCCCTGCAATGCCACCTTCCAGTTCCCCAGCTTCTCTGTACCAGGAGAAAACCCCTCTCCAGTGTTTCATTATCATCCTGAGGAGCATTTTCAATGGGTGAGTGAGACTCCAACCAATGAATTCCTTAAACAGCAGAAATCTCAACTACTCCCAGGAGCCTGCTCATTGGCTCAGAAAGAGCCCTACTGCTTTGCTTCCCCTCTACCCCCTGGCACAGGACTGCTGAGGCACCGGGTTCTCCCCAGCACTGATAGGTTGCAGAGGCCTCCAGAGAGCAGCTGCTCGATCCTGGAGCATGCTTGGCAGCCTCACCCTCTGCTCTCAGACAGCCTGGCCTGAGGGCTGCTTCCCACGGTCCCTCTGGGCAGCTCAGACTTGCCTGACCTATTTTCTACACGCTGAACACTGTGGGCATAGAAAGGGTTGCATCACTCCAGGGTCTGTGTTTTATTCCAATTATAAAGCCCAACATCAATATGAAATAGACTATTTTCCCCCTTGTTATTGGGGAGTTTCCCTCTCTTTCCCTCTCCAGCTCCTTGACCTTGGTCTCTAGGCACATAGATGCTACTCAAGAAATAGTCATTGGGGGCCGGGGAGTTAGCTCAGTGGTTCCAGCGCCTGTCTTGCAAGCACAAGGGCCTGGGTTCGATTCCCCAGTAACCACATACCATACTGGGTGTGGAGACTCAACCCAGCAGCAACCAGTACCACATACCACAGTGCCGGGCGTGGTGGCTCACGCCTGTCATCCCAGCACTCGGGAGGCAGAGGCAGGAGGATTGCTGTGATGTGAGTTTGAGGCTGAGCTCAGGGCCAGCCTGAACCACAAAGCAAGACTCTGTCTCAAAAAACCAAAAAAAGAAAAAAAAAAAGAAATAGTCATTGGTTGAATGAATGGAAGAAAGGAAGGAGGGAAGGAAGGAAGCAGCGAAGGAAGGAAGAAGAAGGAAGGAAATCTGTTTTCATTGTTGTCTTCCTGAACCATCTCAACAGAATCTAGGATCCTCATGACACTTTCTGGCAGCTTTTCTTTATGGACTTACCAATCAAAAGAGCATCTCTCCGGCCCGTTTAGAGTTCACACAATATAATTTATTAATGAAGACTCTTTTATCTGCTGCTTTCTTTTGTAGAACAGCTGGATGAAAATCTGGCTGCTCCAGTCACAGGCAGAATTTCTCAGGACTGGCTGGATGGTTGGTCTCCAGCACAGCTCAGGTCTGCAGGGCCCTCAAGGCGTCCACTTTCTTCTGGAAGGGCTGTGCACAGTTTGGGTCTGGACAGGGTTCACACAGGCTCAGAAGCAGTTCACATCAGAGCTTGGTCATCATCATGAACTTGTAGGTTTTGTGAGCTCTTAAAAGGCAGCTGCTGGCCTCACACTGAGGACCTCCCCTCTTAGAGCTGCTGGTGCCGCTGCCCACAGAGAAGCTGCAAAAACAGTGCCCTGGGTGCTGCCCTCACTGAGTGCTGAGCCAGGAGCTCAGGGCCGGAGCTGCAGGCCAAGCTCCAGGGACGTCGCTTCCCTCCTCTGCCGCCCGCCCTGCTTTTTCTCCTTTTCCAGGGCTGAAGCCTGGCAGACAGCCCCAACTCTGCATGGGACCCCTAATTAACATTTCTCCCCACCTTTTCTCTGCTCTACTTTCATCTGCAGCTTCCTAATCACCGTATGAACATCTCAGACCTGATCCTGCTCCTCGCTCCTCAGTGGTGCCCCCAGCAGACCTGAGAGAAGACAGAGAAAAGGAAAGAGTCTCCCAAAGACGAGGAGAGGACATGGGTGTAACGTGCAGTGCTGGGCACGAACAAGTGTGCTCTCAGTAGTTGTATTAGGGTATCTGCATAGCCTTAAAGTGACTCCCCACATTCGATTAGTTGCAAGGCAGAAAAAGACAGATAAAGCAGGCATGGAACGCACACCTGTCATCTGAGCGCTCTGTGTCTCCGGCCATACCACCCTGAGCGTGCCCGATCTCGTCTGATCTGAGCGCTCTGGAAAGTCCGAGGGAGGAGGATCGCAATTTCAAGCCCAGCCTGGGCAACTTAGCAAGAATCTGTCTGAAAATTTAAAAATTACACAAAGGGTTGCGGCTGAGGATGTAATTCAGTGGGAAAGCCCTGTCTTCAGTCCCCAGGGTAAAACAAAATAAGAAACAAAACAAAAAACCCCATAGTGATACAGAGACACCCTGGATAATCCACACATCACCTAGGCAGTGAACCATGAGGAAACATCAGATAAACACGCAGATGCTAGCCCCGTACAAACCGCATCACCTCACTTTGGAAGCAGATATACTCAAACTGGAATGTACAGAGAGGATGGGCACATCCTTGCACAAAGATGACGCACAAATTCATTTTCAAAAAGTGGTGGAAGAGGGTCCAAGGTGACCAAGGTCATAAAAGGCTGATTAAAGAAGGCCAAAGAGATAACAGAATCAACTGTAGTAGCTAACTCTAGAATGGATCTTGCAGTAGAGGTGAGGAAATACTATAAAGTATATTAATAAATCAACTAAATAGCTATATGGTTGATAAAGTATTTTGACTGTATTATGTTTATGTATTAGAATAATGCTTATTCTCTGGAAATTCATGATAAAATATTTAAGGGAAGGGCCAGGGATGTAGCTCAGGGGCATCATGTGTGCCTGACAAGCTGAAAGTCCTGAGTTCAATCCCTGGTACCAAAGAAAATTAAAAATAAACAAAATGCTTATGAGAGAAGAGACATAAGGCATGAAACTTAGATTACTCAGAAAAAATTTACATTATACATATATATTATGCATATGCATATATGCATATGGAACAGAGAGAAACAAAATAAGAAAGCAAGCAGAGCACAGCAGTGACAACAGAGGTGTTCCTGTACTTTTTTGTAACTTTTTTGGAAGTTTGAGATTTCTCCACATAAAAAGTTCTAAAATACACAGTCACTTCAGTGACTCCAGTTTTCAAATGTCCTTCATGTGCCAGCCAAGGTCATCCTCGGTGCAGAAGCCCTGCTCTTCTGAAGCTGCCTGGGCCTCTGCAGGAGCACAAGTACGGAAGGATCTTGAATGTACTATGATTCTGGAGCAAATTCTGGTTGAGTGCAGCCACTCTTGGGCACAAGGAACTCTGTGGGAGAAAGGTATCAAAACAGACTAGAGGGCTGAGATAGGGGTAGTGTGAATGACTCACAGCTCCATTTTGCACAACACCAGATCTAGTACAAGGACTTTGGAGTCCTTGTACTAGACTGTGGAGCTGATCTCTGAGTATAAATCTCCTGCATTTTAACAATGGAGTCAAATACACCAAAGTTTAAAACTCACAGATCTGCCCAGTGCTGCAGATTTAGACATTGCTGCCAGGTCAGCAATGGACCCACTTGGGTTCTATTTCTGTTGGCCTCTTAGGAGCCCACAGACTGAGGAAGTATCAATAAAATAGAAGAGACCATGAAACTCTTGGGCCTTTGGGAACACACAGCAGATCAAGGGTCTTTATCCCACCCCAGAACATTAACTGCAGGAAAATCCTGGGGTACACAAAGAAGGAAGTGAGAGAAGCCATTACAGACTGGATGGAGGAGCAGAAGGCATCTATAGACAACACCCACCAGGTCTAGGAGTAGAGCTGGGAAGAGAAGAAGGCTGCTGAAAGGAGTTCCAGCGTTTGTATGCAGACTAGCTCTAGGTGCTTCCTGCTCCACCCCATCTCCTGATTCCCCCACACACACCCCACACACCCATCCAGACAGGCCACGGAATCTGCAGGGGGAGGGCAGGGTGGGAGCTGTCTATGCCAAGTCTCAAGTTGTCTTCATAGAGGGAAGTGCTTATGAAGTTTCCAGCTCTAATGCTGCTGCAGACCTCATGGGCATACAATTCAACAGCATTTTCTTCCTCCAAGGACTCCAATATTGCCCCCAGCTGTGTGCATGCGTCCCGCTTGGGCTATTGCTCTTTCCAAGATAGTAGGACAAGTCCAAATGCTCAGGTGAGCAGAGGTTGGATCCAAGCAGGCCTGCTGCTTTGGTTTTAACAGTGGTCTCATTGTATCCACTTGGTTCATGATTTTCATTCTCAGAAATCATGTGGCTACCACTAGATCATCCTGCTATCCCTCTGCTGGCCTTCTAGCCTGCCTCCAACACTCTCACTTAATGTGGCTGCCTTCTTAAGCAATCCACAAGATTGTAGGAATCTTATCTGTTTTAACCCAATTGGATCTCAGTTTTGTTAGTGTGTAACTTTATGAAAGTATTTTTAACCTTCTTTTAGCCTTCATTACTTCATCTATTAAACTTGGTTAATAATTATTATCTCCTAGTTTTGCTTAATAAGAATCAGCCCTGCACCAGGGATTTAGCTCAGTGGTTCTGGTGCTTGTCTTGCAAGCTCAAGGCCCCAGGTTCAATTCCTAGTAAGCACATACAACAGTGCTGGGCATAATGACACACCCACCAGCAATCAGTACCACATACCACAGTGCCTAGCTGGTGCTCATACCTGTAATTCCAGCACTCAGGAGGCAGAGGCAGGAGGATTGCTGTGAGTTTGAAGCTAAGTTCAGGACTAGCCTGAACTACAAAGTGAGACCTTGTCTCAAAAAAAAAAAAACACAATATATAACATACAATTCTAGATTATATATTGTGAAATAGAAAATACTCAAAGTGAAATAGGATGAAGGGAGAAAAATAATGAGATTATAACAAAAAAGAAAGGAAACAAATTTTATGTATATAGGGGGGTGGTAGGGTGTGTAGGGCTATGGGAAAAAATGAGAATTAAGTTGTGTCTTATACTGGTACAAATCCCCATTATGGAGTGCAATCATGATGCGTATATGTAATGTACCAATAAAGATTTCAATTTAAAAAAAAAAGAAAAGAATCAGCCCCTTTCTACTTCTCTGTAGATGAGGGTCACAAGTAACGACCCATGATTTGCCATTTGTAAGATCACATTTGTAACTGTTTGTTTTGCTGCTAAATTCATATATTGATCTCAATTTGAGCATTTAGTTAATGGAAAATACTTGAAACACAGCAGGAACTCTCCACAGATATTTTTCAATGGGTAGTAGGTTTAAAATTGTCTCTAGGCCTTTTGAAATGGATGGCAGACAAGTGTCCTGCCTTTTTCCTGAAAGATCAGCCTAATTACTGGTGAGGTTTGGTTAATGGGGTCTTTTGTGAACTCTCTCCCTTAATGAGAAATCTTTAACTTTTCACAAAAACTCAACCTCATTTGTGCTGCTGATTCCTAATATTTCTAAATAAATGCATGGCCTCTGGGCTTTTGTAGTCCAATAGCCCAAATCAAACCAAGCTGCTGTACCAGGAGAAACATTTGTTTTGTGTGAATCCACAGCAAGAAACTTTTAGAATCAGAAACAAAGAGAGGTTGCTGTCTGCTCTGGAGAGAGCCTCACATGTCTGGGCTTGGCCCACATGGTTCCACCACGGGTTCTACCACATTTGAGCTGAAAAGCTTGATGAGATGGCCACAAAGCAAGTACTGTAAGAAATAGGCTACTTTCAGAACTCCAAGTGGAATACCTCACATAGAGACAGAGTCAGGAATGGCCTGAGGCAAAGGAGACAGAGGTCCTGCATCCACTGGGGAGGTGGCAATAGGCTAAGGAGGTCAGAGGAGTGTAAGACACGGAACACCTTGGTAATGGCAGGGTCATCCACTAGCAGGGATCATTTTAAGTAGCTAGGACTTTTTTTTTCTGATGCCAGTGATCGAACTCAAGACCTTGCACTTGTAAGGTAAGTGAGGCAGGTGTGGCACCACTGAGCTAAACCCTCAGCCCACAGGGATCATTTGAAAGGAACTTCATGGAAATGCTGATATAAGCAGAGGGAGTATAACAGAGGGCTTGCAGAAGTCTAGAGGAATCTGGAGTGGCTAGAGCTCAAGTCAGCTGGAGGGACCTGTTCCAGCAGCCTCCAGTGACCTTGGACAGATGACAGAAGTGTTCTTCCTAGGAGAGCTTCCTTTACCACTCTTCAAGCACTTTTATTTTCTTCAAATACAGGGCTATGTGAACTTGGAGGCACTAGGTGTCTTGCTGGTGTCTGTAATACTAAATGACGCAGAAGTGCTTCTCAGCTGATCCTGAGATCTTCCCTGTGGTATTTTCACTTTTCACTGGTTCCACTGGTTCTTTCCAAAGATTCTGAGAATAAATGGTTGTCTGCTACACTGTGGATCAGGATGCTCTGCCCTGAGTAGGGAATGGAGTGGGGGGGTTTAATAAAGGTATCATTCTCTTTTTCTTTCCAAAATTCAGTAGAAAACTTCAAAGATAAAGGAAAGAAGGACAGAAATGGTTTCAGGACATAAGGACTATAAAATTGCAAAGGGAGTACTTGGCAAAAGGTGAGAACCAGTCAGACCTAGTTTCTTCTTCTTCTCCATTTGGCCTCGAACATCCGGATCAAGAATGTCTCCATGCTGCTCCTCTCCATTCCGTTCGTAGCACACGTGCTGAGACTGTAGGAAACGTCATTAGGCAGGGACTTCAGCCATCACACAGAAGACTAGCCCAGGAAGAGCAACCAAGGCCCTCCTTTCTCAGTGGTCTCAGTGCTCGAACTGCAGCTCTCAGGAGGACCACCTGGACATTTCTGTGGCATTTCGGTGGCCACCCGCTTTCCAGACTCAGTGAGTTGCAGGTGCGCTCATGAAAATGAATTTTAAAAGTCTTTGTAGGTAATTCTGCTTCAAGTAAAGAGAAGATGCTTTTCAAATGCTGGTTTAAATTTATATCAACATAAGAATAGAGCCACAGAGCAATGGTACTAACTACTCAAAGGAGTATAGAGTCATTTCCCTCTACTTCTGTGTATTGAAAACCAGTCGCCCCAGTGTCTGGCCCCTTAGAGGTCCCCTGGTTCAATTCTCTTAACTCAACAGTAGTTCTCAGTGAGTGTAGATGGTCCACAACAGCTGCTGCCTCTTGCGAACCATCATGCAGGAGCAAAATTCCCAGCCTCCCCTGCACAGCCACTCCAGTGCTTAATTGCCCTTCAGCTAAAAAGTTCTTCCTTACATTTAATCAATTCTCTCATTGCAAGACTCATCAACTCTTGCTCTATTCTCTGTGGAGACAGAAAAACACCAAGTTAGTGTGCAATTTCAAACTCTTCATTGAATCACAGTATTAGAGCTAAAAGAAACTGCAGATATTACCTGGCACTGGCTCCATATTCTGCCAGTGAGGGTGCTTGCTCAAAGGTATGTATATATTCAGTGCAATTTAGTTTCCAGCTCCTGCAAAACATCTGAAGGAAGCTGTCCAAGAGGTAGGTGGCTATGCAAGCCCCCTCCACATCACATATCTGTCTTACTATGTTGCCTTAATTGGGAGCGGAGAGGGGAAAGTTCTAACTTTTTCTATTCCAGAATATCCGTATGAAGCCCATTATTATTCCTCCAAAGAGATGTCTCTTCTATTCCTGTAAGCATTTTAGCTACTTTACCATGTGAAATTAAAAGGTACCTAACTAAATATAAATTTCAAATAAACAACTTACAATTTTAGCAAACAAAAATACAAAATGTCTAGCTAAATTTGAATTTCAGAGAACAATTTTTTAATAAATAGTTTAGATGGGCGAGGGATTTAGCTCAATGGTTCCAGCGCCTGTCTTGCAAACTCAAGGCCCCGGGTTCAATCCCCCTGTAACCATATACCATACTGGGTGGGAGACTCACGCTCAGCAGCAACCAGTACCACATACCACAGTGCCAGGCGTGGTGGCTCACGCCTGTAATCCCAGCCCTCGGGAAGCAGAGGCAGGAGGATTGCTGTGATGTGAGTTTGAGGCTGAGCTCAGGGCCAGCCTGAACTATAAAGTGAGATCCTGTCTCAAAAAAAAAAAAAAAATAGTTTAGAGATTCTTAAAATTATTATTGTTATATTTTTTATCTGAAATTCTAATTTTAAAGGGCACGCCTTACTTAACCTGATTATCCTCATTCCAAACAGTCTAGACATGTATCAAGGACACAGAGCTCCTCACTCTCCCACACCTCTTCCTCTCACCTCAGGACACTCTGATCTGCTGACCTTTACTGTACACCTGAAACTCCCTCTGCTAGAGTTCTTCCTCCAAATGTCTGAGTGGCATAATTCCTCTCTTCAGGTCACTACTGAAAATATTATTTTTTATGGAAACTCTACTATTACTTTCATTTTTTTCTTTGGTTTGCAAAAGCAGGGATCAAACTCAGGACCTTGCACTTTCCAGGCAAATGACAGCACCACTGAGCTACATCCCCAGCCCCTACTATTACTTTTCAACTTCTTGCTCTGATTTATTTTCTGTTGGTACTTATTACCTCTTGACAAAGCATGTTTATCTATTTGTATAACTTTTTTTTCAGTACTAGGTACTGAACATAGAACACTGCAGTGCCACTGAGTTATATCTCTGGCCCTATTTGTATAATTTCTATTTCTTCCCTTAAAATATAATACAAAGTCTATAAAAGCAAGCACTTGGCTTTATTCAGTGCTACATCCTTAACCTGTGCATACTTAACAGATCTACATATTAGTTACTTACTGCTATTAAAAATAACTTAAAATTTAGTAGTTTAGAGAATAAGCATTTATTTTCTTTATTGTTTTTGTGGTCAAGAATTCAGGAGGTGCTTTCTGAGTGGTTCTGACCGACATCTCATGATGTTCCACCTCATGCTGACAGGAGTGGCAGATAGCTGAAGACTTGCTTATAGGCAGAAGGCCCACATCAAAAGTGGCTTTCTCATATGGCTGGGAGATGATGCTGGCAAGAAGACTGAATTCCTTTCTATGCTGGCCTTTTCATAGGACTGCCGTCATTCTTGTGTGATATAGACTGTAAAGTGCAGACTGTCACCTCCTCTTTATTGCCTTTGTCACCTAAGCCAGCACTGATACTGTGTGAGAAGGGATCCACACTGATTTTCTACTGCTACATAACAGATTGCCATAAAGTTAACACCTTAAAACTGCATAAATTTACTGTCTCGGTTTTGTGTGTCAGAAGGTTTTTTTGTTTTAGATTTTTTGAGACAGGGTCTCACTTTGTAGTTCAGGCTGGCCCTGAACTCACTAGATAGCCCAGGCTAGCCTCAAATTCACAGTAATCCTCCTGCTTCTACTTCACAAGTGCTGGGATTACAGGTGTGAGTCACCATGTCCAGCGTTGTGGTATGTGGTACTGGGGATTGAACTCTGGACCTTGCGCTTGCCAGGCAGATGCCAGAACCACTGAGCTAAATCCCTGGCCCATGTGTCAGAAGTTTTGGTAGTTTCTCTGATCAGGATGCACAGGCCAAAAACAGAAACAAATACTAACCTTATAAGCCCAAATCTAAACATAATAGGAATTACACTAAATGTAAATGGCCAGCATATATCAGTTAAAAAACAGAGATTTTTGGGATAATTTTGAATGCTCTAATTATATGCTATCTTTAAGAAACTCACTCTATATTTAATAATGGAGGTAAGTTTAAAGTAAAAGGATGGGACAAAATATACTATTCATATATTTATTTTAAAATCTTAATGACTACATTAATAACAAAGTAGATTTCAAAACAAACAAAATGACTCGATACAAAAATCTTTCTACAATGATACAATAAATGACTTTTCTACCAAGAAGGCAAAACAACCCTAAGTATCTATAGTGTTCCAAACATGAAGAAAAAATTAACAGAACTAAGATTATAAACCCACAACCATAGTTGGAGTTTTGATACGCTTTATTATCAATAGAAAATAAGTACACAGGGCCGGGGATATAGCTCAGTGGTTCTGGTGCCTGTCTTGCAAGCGCAAGGGCCCGGGTTTGATCCCCAGTATCCACATAACAATACTGGGCATGGAGACTCACCCCAGCAGCAACCAGTACCACATACCACAGTGCCAGGCGTGGTGGCTCACGCCTGTAATCCTAGCACTCAGGAGGCAGAGGCAGGCGGATTGCTGTGATGTGAGTTTGAGGCTGAGCTCAGGGCCAGCCTAAACCACAAAGCGAGACCCTGTCTCAAAAAAAAAAAAACCTTAAAAAAAAAAAAAAGAAAAGAAGTACACAGAAAATCAGCAAAGTTATAAAAAGAACAAAAAATACTATCAGTGAACTGTATCTAATTAAAATTATTGGGATACTCCTTTCCAATAGAATTCAGCAGAATTCCAGTAGAATTCTTTCATAGAGCACATAGAACATTAACCATGACAGACCATATCTTGTTTTATAAAAGATTTTTTTTTTTTTTTTGAGACAGGGTCTTGCTTTTTAGTTCAGGCTGGCCCTGAGCTCAACCTCAAACTCACAGCAGTCCTCCTGCCTCTGCCTCCCGAGTGCTGGGATTACAGGCGTAAATCACCACGTCCAGCATTGTGGTATGTGGTACTGATTGCTGATGGGTGTAAATCTCCATGCCTAGCATTGTTGTATGTGATTATCAGGGATCTAATCCTGGCCCTTGCACTTGCAAGACAGACATCGGAACCACTGAGCTAAATCCCCGGCCCTATAAAAAAAATTTTAACAAATTTAAAAGAATTGAAATTATATAATATGTGTTCCCTAGTCATTATAGAATTGAACTGGAAATCAATAACAAGAACAGCAACAAAAACTCCTCAAGAACAAAACACTTATATTAGAAAAGAAGAAATATCTCAAATCAATAATTGCAGCTTTCTGAGGAAGCCAGAAAACGAACAGTAAAATCAACTTAGAGAAAGGAGAAAGAAAGAAATATGGGGAAAAGTGGCAATGAATGAAATTAAAACAGTACAGAAAATCAATAAAACCAAAAGCTAGGTCTTTTAAAAACAGCCATACAACTGACAAACCCTTGGAAAACTGAAAGCATAAAAGCAGAAAAGGCACAGACTTCCATGTCAGGAATGAAAGAAGATATGGTACTGGGCTCCATATGCATTAAGAGGACATTAAGTGATTATTATTAAAACTCAATGCCCATAAATTCACAAATTACATAAAACAGACCAGTTGTTCAAAAAGTTCAAACTACTACACTAAAAGTTACTCTGAATGAAATAACCTATGTAGTCTTGAAATTGCCAAATAAAATAATCACAGTTTAAAATCTGAAAAAAGAATCTTGAGGCCCATATTGTTTCATTACCAAAGTCCACCTACCACTTAAAGAAGAAAAAAACACTGATTCTGTGCAATGCTTTCCAAAAAAAGAATTTTTTTGAGGCTGATATTACTATGATATCAAAGTCTGACAAAGACATAACAAAACTACAAACCAGTAACCTTCATAAACATTGATGCAAAAACCCTCCTAAATTTTAGTCAATTCCAGCATTATAAAAACAATAATAGTATACTATCATTGAATGAGGTTTATCTTAGGAACACAACACTACACAATACTAATTTCTATACGTTAATAGTGTAAAAAAATAGTATCAACTGATACAGAAAAAATATGACTAACAGAGCATTTATTCATGATTAAAACCTTCAGCAAAGTAGATGAAAAGAAGAAATTTCTCTACTTAGTTTGCCCTTAAATTGGGAAAAAAAGAATCTGCTCTTATCAATCTTATTTAATATCATAGTAGACATTCTGTCCTTTTTAATATGACAAAGTAATAAAAGTCATTCAAATTACAAAGAATTTTTTTAAACTTGCCCTATTAACAGACATGATTATCTACATAGAAGATCGCAAGAAACAGTGAGGAAAAAACCTTTCCAGAACAAATAAGTTACTTTGATATGGTTGGATGACACCAAGCCAATATACAAAAGTCACTTGATATATAAAATGCTAGTACTGAGCAATTGGAAGTCAAGTTATAATATAATTTACAAAAGGAAACTCAGATATAAATCTAATATTGTCATATTGTTTTTAAAATTCTTATAGTAATAGGACATTTGAAAATTTCAAAACAGGGCCGGGGAGTTAGCTCAGTGGTTCCGGTGCCTGTTGTGCAAGCGCAAGGGCACGGGTTCGATTCCCCGGTAACCACATACCATACTGGGGGTGGAGACTCACACCCAGCAGCAACCAGTACCACATGCCACAGTGCCGGGCATGGTGGCTCACGCCTGTAATCCCAGCACTCGAGAGGCAGAGGCAGGAGAATTGCTGTGACGTGAGTTGGAGGCTGAGCTCAGGGCCAGTCTGAACCACAAAGCGAGACCCTGTCTCAAAAAAAAGAAAGAAAGAAAATTTCAAAACAGACATCTAAGCCGTGGTGTTGGCAGATAGCAAAGAGCTAACCCCGGGAGTAGGAAGGCAGATGACTGGGATAGGTCATAGGGGATTCTCATGTCCCTGATGAGATTCTGTTTCTTGCCTTGGTGATAATGTGCACTTTGTAAATAATTCACCAAAAATAATTATTATGAATTGTATATTTTCCTAAAAATGTATTTACATATCCAAAAATCCTTTAAGCCAGGCATGGTGGTGCGAGCTTAAATCCCAGCACTCAAGAAGCCAAAGTAGGAGGATCACTATGAGTTCAAGACGGGCCTGATACATATTATGTTCAAGGTCAGACTGAACTGCATACAGAGACCCTGTCTTGGATTAAAAAAATAATAATAATAACAATAGACAAAGAAAATCAAGTTCTAGAACATATATAAAACTGCATTTTGCAATTGGAAATTGACTTTGAAATTATATAATTAAATACCAGGGGAATGAGCTGAGAAATATGTTGACTTAACCTCACCTAATATACAAATATAATTAGCCCTCCACAAAATATTTCATAAAATTTACATCAGCATCATCTATTTTTTCCTATTACCCATAATAGCAGTAACCATTGTCACTGTAACTAACATTGATCCCCTTTATAAGGCATTGAGATGCCTTTCACTCGGGGAGTGGTAATCTTTGAGCCAGAATGCAGATCATCCAGTATCTGGAAGGTCTGTCATTTGTCTGGTTTGGTTTCTTCCAGTATCCACAAATCATCTTTCTCTTCTTGTTCTCCCTTCATGCCCAACATAGGTATTTAGAATGTTCTTGAGATGATCCTTGGGTATTAATGTATTCTTTAAAATTACAGAATTGTTGAAGTACATAAATTTGACATTGGTATAAATATTCTGGCCTGTGGACCTTATTTGCTTTTCTTTTTAATCCAATATAATGTTTCTGATAAATATATGATGAATGTTTAATTAAAAAAAAAACTCATTACAGTAAAAAACATATTGCCACACATGATAGGATGAGTTTGATGTGAAGTTTTTTGAGTATTTTGAGCAGGATTAGTGACAATGTGTCATCGATTATATTTAAAATTTTTTGAAAAATTTATTGTATTCCATCATAACGTATTGATCAAGTATTTACAGCAATTTCTATCAAATAATGGCATTATGATGTGTCTTTATCCATTTATTCACTGGGTCTGCTACTGTGTAATTTGCTACTTCTTCAAAGTCAAAATGAAAGGTAAATATTTTGAACCAATTCAGGACAAGGGAGCCATGAGTGGACAGCTAAAGATGCTCACAGAAGAGGACTTCCAGACACTTTGGAAAGTAACAAGAACAATGGATAACTGTGTTCAAAATGAGGGCAAGTATTTTGAGAGGGTTAAAAGCAATATGTCTTTCATTGGGAATTTTAGAATTTAAATATTCACTATACATTTAGCACAGTTCCTATCTCTGCTGCCATCTGCATGTCTAGCTCATTATTTCTGACCTCTGCAGAGTTTACTCAATGTGTATTTACTATGTTTATATGCCTCTTCCTTTTGTGTTGAAAACAAACAGTTGCAAAGAAAATCATCCTATTTACCCGTTGTGCAAAAAGTTTCTCTGGAATATCTATTGAGAGTTAGGACAGCACTGTCATAAAGCATCCACGTTTATCAAAACTTCCCAAAGACACAATCCCAAACACTGTGATCTTGAATGCTGAAACCCTAAAAGATCAAAATCTCAAACATCTGAAATGTCAAAACACACTCTTAAAAGATTAAAGTCTTGGCTGTCAAAATTCTGAAAGCTACAATTCCAAAACCCACAATTCTCATTTTATGAGGCTATATAAGCTGAAGTCAGAGGAAGTGCCACTTAATACGGCAATGATGAAACTTCCATTTAAAAATGCATTATTTGTTGGCATTGGGATTCCTTCCAGCTGGTGAACTTCCAGGAGCTTTTAACTGAATTAAAGCTACATTTGCCTGAAGCAGCCAGTGAAGTTACTGACTGGTTCCAAAATAATTATGTGCACAGTAGGATAAGAAGACACTTACACAACAGTGTTGCTGCTCCTTCGCTCAAACCCGTGCACAGACTGTGTATGAGGCATGGAATGGATTCCCACACATGGAACGTTAGATGAGAAAGTTAACAAGGAATGCTTGTGTTAGTTTATTGCAAATCATAACAGAATCTCAAAAAGAAGAAAGCCATATAGAAAATGAATGTGAACATATTCTCAGAGAAGCATAACCTAAAAGGAAAAGAGCAGCTAGTTATTCATCTCCAAGATTTCAAACTATAGCTCATGAGGGTGAAAGTTGGCCAGCTCTTTTGACTTCCTCTGTGTAATTGGTCATAACCAAGCTCTATATACATTTTTTCATGTGTTGAATTTTCTTTTGTCTGAGTGTGCACACATGTGTGTGTGTGTGTGTGTGTTTTACTGGGGACTGAACTTATGGCCTTCAAAATGAGCTCCAGCCCCATACGTTTTCATTTTGAGATAGAGTCTCACTAAGTCACTACCCAAAACCCTCCCAAACTTGTCACACTTCCTATCCTGGCGATAGAACAGCTACTCCCTAGTCACCCAGATTGTAAGCCTCATCTCCAACATCCAGTGCATTGGGAATTTGAGTATCTCCTTTTTTCAGTTGCCAAGTTTTTTCCATTTCCCTCAGCTGCTGATTATTTCTAACATGGACCTCTATAAAAGTTAATCCCTCCTTCACTGTGCCACAGAACTCTTGCCTTCAAAACTCAGAGAATGATATCATTTATCAACAGTTCTTGGACTGGGGATTTAGCTCAGCCTGGACTACCTAGTGAGTTCAGGGCCAGTCTGAACTACAAAGCAAGATCCTGTCTCAAAAAGAAAAATTCTTCTTCAGAGTTTCTTCTCTGATTTGCACTACTTCATTGCTTTCTAGTGTTCAAAACTCGGTTAGGTGAATTCCATTACTGAGACGTGAACAAAACTGTCACACTTCTAGTCCTTTTTTCCTGAAGCATTTTGTACAATTGAAAGGGGATCCTGCAGGCCACATCCTTAGGAAACCTTGATTCTTAAGACAAATACTTTCAAAAAGGCCTTTCACTTTTTACAATGGTGTCAAGACTCTAATCTCAGTTAATCTTTGCCACAGATTAAGTTTATTCTGTTGCTCAAAGCTCTTTAGGTTTTGGTGCTGAGAGTAGTTACTGTTTTCTAACTCTTAAATTCCCCAGATTTCCGGACTGCACTGATTTTATTCCTACTGTAAGACCGTCAAGTTATTCTGCACTTCTTCCGTGTAATACAGTACCTGTGTAATGCAATCAATGGGAGGCAACACATTGTCTTCCAGCACCTTCTCCATAGCTCTAAGTCCACTAAGTGTGTTTATTCATTTTATTATTCCAGGCAACAACTTCACAAATGTTTTTCTCCTCAATAACATGGCTCTCTCTTTCATTCTCCAATATCATTTTATTTTCCTTTCAGTACTGGGGATTAAACTCAGGCCCTTGGGCTTCCAAGGTAGACACAGTACCACTTGAACTAAATCCCCAGCTACCAGTATCAATTTCCTCCCAGACACTATCAACTGCTAAATCACTGGTCTACAGTTTATACTTTTTGGTACAAAGCATTCCATTCCTCATAGCAACAGTAAGGATAATCTATATTTCGTCCCCACAACAAACCAAAGAATCCCACCAAAAAAACCAGGTTTAATTTTGTTCATGTTTATTATCCTTATGTGACACAGAGTTGAATTGTCTTCAAACTTGGTCACTGGTTGACAGAACACTCACTGCCTGGACCACAGCCAAATACCTGACAATGGAAAATAGGGAGAATCACTGGTTTAAAATTCCGCAAGAAAGCACTCTGGCCAAACAGTATACTGGCTACACAGGCGCATGACATTTGCCAAGGGAGGTACATGGTTATACCTAATTTCAAGGGGACAGGGAATTATCCTAATTTATATCTGAAAGAAGCTAGAAATGTTTGGTGGGCAGCATTAAAGACTACCACAGATTCTAGGTCTTATTTTGCTTTTCATGCATAGGGCATCATCTATCTGAAGAAGATCTCCGTATGTTATTATATGATCTAATATCAATATCAATCTCCCATCTTAAGAAGCTTAATCTTCTCCTATTGCTACACAGCCTGGCTCTAGTTATAAGTCAGTGTTCACAAATGCACGCCTCTGCTCTGGGGCTCTTTGTACTCCTTTGGTTTATTTACTCTTGCACAAAAGGCACAATATCTTGTCATTGAGTTGCAGTAAGTCTTAATAACAGAATGTTTCCTTATCTAGTTCTTGTCTAAAAATGTTTAGACTTAACTTAGACCTCCAAATTTCTATATAAGATTTAGAATCCTCTTTGAATTTTGTATGATTGAATTATGATTGCATTAGCATTGATTCCAGATCAAGCTAAGGAAAAACGATCTTTATAGATAACAAGTTCACCATTTTATAAGCAAATCTGATTAACCAGGTCTTCCTTGATTCTTCTCAAGGTTTTATCTGAAGAAGCCATGCAACTTTTCTATTACTCCAAGATTTGATATTTGTTGTTGTAGATGTTATCATCAAATTTTTTTCAGTTTCCGGTAAATGCAAATAATTGACTTTTACATAATGACTTTTCCAATTGAAACCATTTATCTGTAGATTCTTTGGGATTTTTGGTGGATACAATCATATTATAGGCACACACTCATAACACTGAATAATAGCAGTACTTCTTTTTCCATCGTGCTTTATTTTTTTACCTGCCACAAAAATTAAATTTTAATTGACTATATGCTGTTTCATGACTTTCTGGGTGATCCTAACATTTTATCCATATTAATGTGATAAATAATAATTATTTTAATATTAAACCATTATTCCATTATGTAGAAACAAGCCCAACTTGGTTATACTATAGAATTCAAACATGTAACATTTGAGAAAATAATATATAAACTCCTACCCACCTTTACTAATCAACAGGGCCCAGCCAATCTTCTTTCATGTGTCTCCCCTACTTTGCCAATCTCACAATCTTACCCCAGATTAAACCAAAGCCCAGACGTTATTATTTTCAGTACATTATCTCTAGAAAAGTACTGGCTACAAATGTGGCCATAATGATTTTAGATGTGTCTCTTGAGGAAAAGCATTTGTTAGTTCTCTATTTAGTCTGACTGTGGGAAACCAGGAGAAGGATCAGCTGCAGATTCTGAGGCTTTATTGGCCTCTCCCTGGGGACAAGTGGGGGTGTGCAAGGCTGCTCCCTCCTTTACTAGACTGCAGGGATGCTGACACCTGCAACACCCCCAGGGCACAGAATCAGCTAAAGGCTAAACAGAGAAAATTACATATCTAGGTCTGGGGTTGTTATGTTCCTTGTAATTATCTATAGTTCTTTGTTCCTTGAATCAAATGTTTGGTACACTGCCTTATTTTACAAATAAAAACAGGACTTGTCGGACTTTCTGTACTCTGTTCCCGTTAGAGGCAGACAGTCGCCTGACTCTCCTTTTCCAAATCAGCTTTGTCTGTGCTCTTTGAGAAGGGTCTCGCTATGTAATTCAGGCTGGACTTGAGTTCACTATGTAGCTTAGTCTGACCTCGAACTTGCAGTGACCTTTCTTGCCTCAGCTTCCTTGACTCCTGGGATGACAGGTGTGTTACCACACCCCACTTTTATTCACTTTTATTTTTCTCTGTTGAATATATTTCTTTAAATTCCTTTTTATTTTGGATTGCTGTTTATCATTCCGTTTCCCACTCCCAACTTCGTTTGAAAGTTTTACTCTCTTTCCATCCCATTTGAAAGAATTCTTTAAAAAAATCAGTACAAGTCAACCTACCAAGGAATATTTTTCAGTGAACAGGAATCAACCATTTGTATATATCAGGGAAAGTAGAAAGCAATGGAGCTAAGCAGCAGTACAGACTCCAGCACCAAAGAGCATAAGTCTAAGCCCTCCTCTTCACTTTTCTTTTAAAGAATCTCTGGTCTCCCAAGATCACTATTTTTTTCTCATTATATAAATACCATGTGTTTATAAAAAGATCTAAATATTTTATAAGTTTAATGTACAGACTATCAGATGATCACTACATCAATAAACATGTATTGATCTTTCTGGTTTGGGCCCATCATTTCAAAGGATCCAACTGTTCTGGGTCTTTACAAGTAACTTTCTACACATTATTGCTAGCTTCACAACCACCTTAAAGTGAAGCATTATTTCTGTTATTTAGATGAGGAAATTGGTTTCTTAAGAATAAAGATCCTAGGTAATATAGCTACTATGTGACAGAATGGATTTGAACCAAAAATCTGTCTGTTTTTAAAACTTACATTTTTTTCCTGTGATGTCACCAGGCAGGATATGACAAAATGAGATAAAGAAATTATAACAGGCATTAATACTTTAAGAATATATGATTTTAAAGATACAAGTAGTATAGTAAAAAATCCATCTTTTTAGTGTATAATTGACTGCTTATTATATTCACAGGCTGTACAACCTCCACTAACTAGAAAATTTTCATCTTATCCTAAAAGAAAATTTATCCCCATTAACAAACCCTCCTCTATATCATCTTTCCCGAAGCCCCTGGAAATCATGAATCTAGTTTCTGTGTATGGATTTGCCTGTCCTGGATGCCATATAAATGGCCTTTTTTGTGTAGTCTCTTTTTCCAGTTTCCTTTACTTAGCATAATGTTTTCAAGGTTTATCTATGTTATCACATGTATGAGTACTTCTTTTTTATAGCTCAATTATTCCAACATGTGGATACACTTCACTAATTTTTTTTTAGTTATGAAAAGATGCTGCTGTAAGCATCTGTGCACAAGCTTTTGGGTGAATATGTATTTCTCACTCTGGGTACACAGCTCAAAGTCCAGGGCTGGCCCTGGGTAATCTACTTAACTTTTTGAGGAACTGCCAAACAAGGAAAGTATTACTTTACACTCCTACCAGCAATGTAGGAAGTCTCTAATTTTTCCACATCCTCTTCGACACTTATTGTCCATCTTTTAAATTAAAGCCATCCTTGGGCCAGGAATTTAGCTCAATGGCTCTGTGCCTGCCTCACAAGCGCAGGGTCCTGACTTCAATTCCCAGTACAATAAAAATAAATAAATAAATGCCACCCTTCTGAGCGTGAACTGGTATCACACTATGGCTTTGAACTGTAATTACCTAACGACTAATGATGTTGAACATCTTTTCATGTACTTACTTGCATATCTTTGGAGAAAAGACTACTTCAGTTACTTGTCACTTTTAAATTGAGTTTTGTTGAGTTTATACATTCTGCATATTAAGCCTTATGAGATATGATTTGCTATTTCTCCCCATTCTATAGGTTGTCTCATTTTAGTTACAATGTTCTCAGAAAAACAGACATTTTACATTTTGATGAAACCCAATTATTTAAGGGTGGTCGGTTGCTTATGCACACATCTAGGAGACTACTGCCTAATCCAAGGTCACAAAAATTTACAAATAGGAATAATATTAACTTTTGTCTTCTTCTGAGACAAGGCAAGACTTGGAATACTTCAGTTCCATATACTTCTGTTACCTTATAGTTATTGTCAAGCACTCACACATATGTACACTGAGATCCCATGCAATGCATTAGCATGATCATTTCATGGTCAGTGTTTGCACAGCTGTACTTACAGTTATGAGTGATTTGTTTTTCTGACTTAAATTCACTCTCCTGTCATGGATTATTCTCCTTCTGCTTGAAGAATTCCCTCTGGATTTTTCTTCCACTGTAAGGTTATAGCTATTAAATTCTCTCCGTTTTTATTTTAATGTCATTACTTTGTGTTCATTCTGGAAGAGTATGTGTTGGATATAGGTTGTTTTCTATCAGTGCTTTAAAGATATTTTTCTAGTGCCTTATTTTCCCCATTACTGTTTAGAAGACAGAAGTCATTTGGGGTGTTCCTTTTTCCACTGAGAAGCTTTATTTATGATCTACTGAACTTCTTGATTTTATGGCTCAAAATTCCACATCACTTTAGGAATGTCCTCCTCCATTATTTCTTAAGGTTTTGTTTCTGCCACACTTTCTTCCCTCTAAATTTCTGGAACTCTGATTACAAATGGCTTCACAGTGATCATTACATCATCTACATCTCTTACTCATTTTCCACTTCTCATGCTATGCTCTAGACAGATCCTTCTGGTTTATAATCCAGGTTACTAAGTTTTTTCTTAGCTACATCTTTTTTTTTTTTTTTTTTTTTTTTGAGACAGGGTCTCACTTTGTACTTCAGGCTGGCCCTAAACTCACTAGCTATCCTAGGCGAGCCTCAAACTCACAGCAATCCTCCTGCCTCTGCATTCTGAGCGCTGGTCTTACAGGCTTGAGTCACTAAGCCTGGCACGGTGGTCTGTGGTTACTGGGATTGAACTCAAGACCTAGCACTTGCCAGGCTGATGCTGGAACCGCTAAGCTAAATCCTCATCCCAGCTACATCTTGTCTGATGATCCACTAGGTTTTTAATTTTGATTAAGTAAATTTTAATTTATTTTTCAACATCAGAATTTCTACCTGGGATTTTCAAACAGAAAAAACAACAATATATATCAAATGACTTTAGTATCTGGGAGTCCTTGTGACTTTTTTAAAAAACTCTGGCTATGTGTACTGCCTTGTCATCATCTTCACTCTCTTTGAAGTACTTCCAGAAATGACTGTAGAATCTGGATGATGTCATCCTCCCCCTTACATTTTTCCTTCTGGAAAGAATTAGCAATCCATGATCAAGATCTGAGTTTGTTTTAGCACTGGAATACAGTTAATAATTCCACTCCATCAATTTTTGAGTGGATGGAGCCAATCTTAGATTTTCTCTAGAAGTGCTCACATCTTCATGCTTCAAACTTTTTCTGTGCTCTTATTACTTGATTGACATGTCTTTCCTGAGGTTTCTAAAACAATTGTGCTAGATTTTTTTTTTTTTTTTTTTTTTGAAACAGGGTCTTGCTTTGTAGTTCAGCCTGGTCCTGAGCTCAGCCAAACTCAGCAATCCTCCTGTCTCTGTGTCCCAAGCGCAGTTGTGCTAGATTTTATCTTGGCTTTATGTTGTTAAGATTCTGTTACATGCTAGTCTATTTTTTTGTTCTTTTCAGTTACCTGAATTATTTTTTCTGCCTGTAACTTTACCTTTATAGTCAAAAAGGTTTTCTAAGGCCAGAGATTTAGCTCAGTGGTTCTGGCACCTGCCTTTGCAAGTGCAAGGTCCAAAATTTTATCCCTAGTACAAAAAAAAAAAAAAAATTGGAAAGGTTTTCTAGGCGAGATCTAGAAGTTGACTCTTGAGGATCAATTCTCCCAATGTGTGCTCTTTTAATATGAACTTAAGTCTTTTTATTTCAGGAAACTTTTCTTATATTGTTTTATAAAACTACTTATTTAAAAATAAATTTCAGATTTAAAGAATTGGATGCCTAGTGCAAAGAATTCTATGTGTCCTACACACTGTTTCTCGTGTCAGCAACTAACATAACCACAGCACAAAAGACCAAACTGAAAATTACCATTAATTTAATATCCTTAACTAAACAACAAACTTAATTTGAATTTTTCCAGCTTTCTGTGTCAGGATTTTGTCCAAGATTCCATATTAGACTTATTTCTCTTTAGTTCCTTTCAGTCCGATAAAATTTTTCAGTTTTTAATCTTTTACTGTGACATCTTTCAAAAAGTATCAGTAAGTTATTTGGTGGAATGCCCTTTAGTTGGTCTGATGCTTTCACATAATTGGAATAAAGTTATGTGATTTTCTGCAGTTATATAACATAAATGATACTGCGTATGTTTCAGTAAATCATATTAATGAGTTTGATGCTTTATTTCTTCTTAAGTTATTAAAGAGACGGCCAGGCATGGTGGCACACACCTGTATCCCAGCACTCAGGAGGCTAAGGAAGGAGGATCACCAAGAGTTTGAGACCAGCCTGGACTAGGAGTCAAGAGCAGCATGAACGACATAGTGAGACCCTCTCTCAAACCCCACACCAAAAGAAGAAAATTAAACATGTGGCTAAAGTGGTGTTCATCATAGCGTGATGAGAACCATTTGGCCCTTCACAGAAAAGATTTGTTGGATTTGTTGGTTCATCACGTTCTTCTACTGCATTTTCTGTTCCTTTTTGTAATTAGAATACATTTTGGGGAATATGCTTTAGGACCATGAAGTGCTGGTCTTTCCATATTAGCTCTTATGCCTGCCTATTTGTCATTTGAGCCCTTTCCACAAATGCTCTCAATCTTCTAGTACCTGTACTCTTGCATAATCCCCTCCCATTAAGGGTGGTATGTTTGACAGAATATGCTACATTGAAGATTAGGTAACAAAGGACACAGGGGCGGGGGTGGCCTTGATGCATGCATGGGTGGGTATTCAGAACACAGGGAAAAATTCTGGCTATGCAGAGAAAAATAGGAAAAATTGTATTCTATTCCCCCACATTATTGTACAATATTTCTTTCTCAATTCTGAAAGCTAAGTTTTCACCAAAACTATCCTTGTCAAAGCTCTCAATTCCTTTGTCACAAAATCCAGCAAATACATTTTTGGTTTTATCTTAACTTCTCCATAGCTCTGGATATTTGTGGATTACTTTTTTCTTAAAATATCCTTCTAGGGTATCGCATTCTAACTTCTCTCCTCTACCTATCAACCAGTCTCCTCTCATCTTTGCCTTCAGCTCATCATCCTCCGCCTTTCCTCTAGATGAAGGCACTACTTAGAGTTATCATAGGCTTTCTCTGGTGATACCCATTCCCACAGCTGTAGTTACAATTTGTAGAAATGAATCCCCAATCTAGATCTTCACTTCAGAACTTTATCCTTAGCACCCTGCCTTCAAATACACCCATGACCACAAACCCAGGTGAAGAACCCACAGCAGCCTCTCACTCAACGTGTCAAGATCTGTATACACCTTACTAAGCTTCTGTAACTGAGGCTCCTTCCTTGTTCTCCTGATTCATAAAATAACACTAACAGCCGTCAGATAAAATAGAAGTGGTTTCTGTCACTGCCTTAGCAGAAAACACCTTTATCCCTCTTTTGGCTACTGAACTGCCAACCTAAGTGGTTTTTCCAAATCTTTATATTTTGTGTTGTCTTCTCTATAAGTGCTTTTGTGCATTAAATTTTACTGCAGCACAGCCATGTCTATTCATTTATGAACATCCATGAATGTGTCTGCCTCACAATGGCAGAGCTGAGCAGTGTGAAGAGAACCATTTGACCCTTCACAGAAAAGATTTGTTGGCTTCTGCCTTGAACCGAGGATACAACTAAAAGGCTATGTAGACAAAACCCATAAAAAGGGCTCAAGAAATCGCAATCTGGTTCGCACCTATCTTTTCTGCATCATCTCATCACATTCCATTTCACTTTCTACACTTCAACCATAATGCACTTCCTTCCTTTCCTGAAATTTGCTCCCTTGTCTCTCAGGAATGACGTCCTGAACCCTTCAGAATGCCCACCATGCTCCCTCCTGTATTCAGCACACTGCTACCCTATCTTCAAGTTTCGGTGCAAACATTACTTCTTCCTTTGTCCTTCCATAAACTCCCCAGAGTAAGAGTCTTATCTCATAAGCATCCAGACAACCTGTAATTACACACTGGGTGTTTCCACTAGAGTAAAAGCAGACACTTCCTGTCTTGCTCAGTGGGTGTCCTCAGCATGTAGCTTGGCATCTGCCACACAGCAGACATTTAATATTCTTTGTTGTTCTCCTCTGATCAACTCTGTGGAGTCTCCACTCCACCATCCACATTTCTAACTCCCCACAATCATCTTGTTTTTGGACTCTTTAATAGACAGCCAGGTGGTCTCTCCACTCTGGATTTTTCTCTGTAATGCAGCCAGAATGACTTTTCTAAAATGAAAATTTGATCCTGTCACTTTATCTAAAGGTGGCTTTCCACTGGGCTCTGAAAAAAAAAAGTATAAAATACTCAGAATGGCCTACAACACTTTTTGATAGTACAGGTTTTACTTACCTCTCAAAAGCACCTATGCTGGAAGTCAGAATGATTCCCTATCAGGCCTCTAACTACAAGTGCTCTCTCAGTTCTGGTCTTTGCAAATAATTTTCCTTATGTCTGCCTAACTACTCACACCTCTCCTTTCACCCCAGGAAGGTCTATCCAGTTTGTGCAGGCCATCTTAGATATCTCTTCTCCCTTAAAGCCTCTTCACGTGGACCAAGTTGGGCTTAAAGAGCCTTTCTATAATACTTTCTATCCTTCTCCCCTCAGTCCCAAATATACACATGGTTTGTAGCATTAATCACATATAAAGCTTTGTAAGAGAGGAGACTAACTTCTTTTCTCCTGTACTTCCAAAATTTACCACAATGCACAGCACATAGGAATTCAATAAGCATTTTCTAATCAGATCAATTTACACCCTTCAACACTAAAGCAACTTTTCATAATTTCAAAAGAAAACTGGAAGTTCCCATTAAATCTGTTCATTACATTTTACTGTGACTTCTAATTCTGTATCCCTCAAAATGGACTGCATAACTGATGTCAACCAGCATACCTAATTCTCTTATTAACTAGTATATATTCTTATATACTGCATCCACCAAATAATGAATTAATTTAGTGGTCTAATTTCTAATCTTTAGGTCCTAGATTGGACCTCAGGGGCTTTACAAAGTCATACCACCTTTCTGACTCCATTAAATTACTGTGGCTTTTAACTCCACTGGGGACTGACTATGGCTTCTGTGACACTGCTCCTTATTTCTGGCTTCCTCTCTCTCCCAGTATACGTCTGCACATTTATTGCTTCCTTCCAGTGCTATGCTTTCTTCCTTCCTTCCTGTGTTATGCCAGGCCCACTCACTCTCAACACAGAATCCTGCTCCTCATCATCAAGAGGGAATTATACACAAATCCTCCTGTTTTGCTCTAGAATTTCTTTTCTCTTATCCAAGGGGTGTGGGACAGTTACAGTGAATTTGTGTGAGTATTTAAAACATTTTACTACAGTAACACGCATTGCTAAAAATGAGATAACTGCTTGAAAAGACAAAAGTATTTTGACTATTTTGAAAAGACTAATGGCAATTTTTCTTTTTCTACATTATACTTTTAAAATTTAAATGTTCATGATTTTTTTATCATATCATGTTATCAAACATTTGTGGCACTATGTCAATCAAATACTTATGGTTCAGGCTGGCCCTGGGCTCACAATCTAGCTCAGACAAACCTTATTTCAAAGAAATCCTCTTGCCTCTGCCTACCGAGTGCTGGGATTACATGCATGAGTCACCACATCCAGCATTGTGGTAGGTGATTACTGGGGATCAAACTTGGGACCTTGAGCTTGCAAGGCAATCCCCAGCCCAAGGGAGAATATTTTGAAGGGATCTGTTAGCAATGTCCTTACCTCTAATTTTTTTAAAAAAAGATTAAGCATCCATATTTGTAGATCACACTTCGTACCTTTCTCTTTCCCTCTCGGTGAACTCTTTACTAACTGTACTTTTTGTCTACTCCTGCTATGCTCTTGGGGCTTCCCTCATCAGTTTGGTATGATCACTTTATACATTAAAATCACAGAGAGGTAAATCTTTACATGTGCATTGTGCCTCAGCATTGTGCTGAACTCACTGGAGGATATTCCCTCCACTGCTACTTGATTAGTATTCAGCAGAGGGCAAGTAACAGCTCTTCCATACCTGATGTGCCTGACTAATAGTAGGGACCACACTGCCTTCATTCTGTCTGTTCCAGACGATCCTTGCTGAACATAAGGCCACAGAGTGAAGGTCTACATACATTCAACAGGAAGTACTGAGACAGAGGCGCAGGTCTCACAAGTACTACACATACCTAGCAGTGAATGTACATCTGGATTTGACTCCAGTGGTGAAAACCATTGCCTTTTTTTCCAACATGACCTAAAATACAAGTTAACAACAGGAACATGAGGGTCACTAATATAATTTTGGAGATAGTACAAAGTTTGGGGCCACATCTTCTTCCATCTTGTTATTACCTCCAAGCCATCAGTGCTTTTGCTCTGCATTTTTTCTAAATTACAGAAATCAACAATGTCAGAATGCACAGAACCAAATGAAAAATCAGAGAACCAAAATAGGTTCCTAGTTGATAACTAGCTGGTGAGCTTCAAGATGGAGGGACAGAGATGAGAATTGTCACTTCAAACAAGACCACAGACTACTCCACATAAACATTTATCATAAAGCGCTTTATATTTCAAAGTCTAGCTGGAAGCTTTCAGAAACGAGCAAAGACCACAGCAGTGTTGGAGCTACACACCCATGTCTTTCTTCCTTTATGAAAAATACACATCTTAGCAAAGGCTCATTGCTTATGAGACCAAGACAAAACTCGCTCTGCAAATAAAAAGCAAAATATAAAGCAAACCTTTTATACTTACTCCATCTTAAGGCAACTACTAGTTATGTTATTCTCTGATCTTTTAAGCCATGCTCACTCATATATATTATTGTCAACATCTTCGAAAAACAGAAAAACACAAAAGCATTAAACAATTTAAGGACCTTTCACAAACCAAATGACAGTAGGATTTTATTAACATATCTTACAATGTTGATTATTTCTAGTTTATAATTTCTGCTTAATTATAAAGGCTGATTTAGCTCTACAGTAATGTACTGTATTTAATGATCATTCATACAAGATATCACACCAGTACATTTTTTTTGAATAATATACACACATCACTCTAACTTGGACCTGTTATTTTTAAAAGTGGGTTTATAAATGGGACTTACAAAAGTTATGGGGAAAAATTAAAGTTCTAGTTTAGCAGCATGCATGTATGTATTCAAGTACAATTTTCAGTCAAATGCTTTTTTAGAATTTACTGGTGACTAATTCACCAATATCAAAATAAGCACTATCAAATACCCAAATTTTAAAGTTAAGGCTAATATTTTCACTTCACATCCATATGCACAACCATAAAACATTCCATTTTAAATATGTAGTAATCAAAGTCTGAATACATTATACCATGTATATATAGCATCAGAATTTCAAACTGTAGAATTATTCAAGTTCATGAATCCTATAACAGTGTTTACTAGAGATGGAAATTAGCATTTTGTTCTTCAACCACACTTACAAATGGTCTGGTATTCATAATGAGCAATGCAAAAAATATGACAGGCTGAACTTATGAAACAATATTTTAAAAATTAGCAATGTGGTGGAAAAGGACAGTGATTTAGCCAAACAGAATCAATCTAGTTTTACAGAAAGTTATCTTAATATTTTGGAAATGTATACAAAAATAGCAAGTTATTTCCATGTATTGTCTGGTACAGAATACCTAATTTTTTGATGTTCTGAACACATCTGAATATGTACTGCTCTGTTTTCCCTATTTTAATGCAAACCCATCATTTAATGTTCTTTTTCTATAATATCTGTCATTCAAGAAATTTTGGAACATGGATATAATGTTATTTTTATATTTTATCAAGACATTTCATATTCTTACAAGTAAAAATGTAATTTCATATAACAACAAGCCATGGAAGTCCAAACTACCAGGAATTGCTTGATAACACTAGGTATGAAATAATTATCAAATTACTGAATCATTTGGGGAAAAAAATCTTGGTAGCAATATATAACATGCTTTTGCATAATTTTCCTTCCCTAATTCTGGACTGGATTTGAGCTCAATCATTCCCTTTCTTACTGATTTAAAAACTCTACAAACATAAAATTGCTTTTCACAGCAGTTTCTAAGAACAATGCAGACACATGGCTCATTCGTGAGAATCATTACTTTTTGTTTTTATGAAACCAAGCAGAAATAACAGTGATTGCACTGCATAAATACAATATAGTTGAACTTCTTGAGTTGACAGGAAAGTTCTAAAATTTACGGTTCACTTGTTGGGATGTATGAGCATTTCTAATCTAATCATATAAACAAAAACTTGGTTAGTAATAAAAGGTGGACATGCAGACTCAAAATCTGCCATATGTGTGTTCTAAAACTTGATTTTATAGTAAAAAAAAATCTAATTGTTACTATTTCTAAGAATTCATCCAAATGAAATGGCAAGTTTTAATAATTTTGATTTTTTTTCCTTCGTCTTTTTTTTGTTTTTTGGTTCTTAAGATCAAACCCAGCACCTTGCACATGCTAGGCGCTCTACAACTGAGCTACCTGGGCAGCCCCCAAATTTTGACTTTTAAGTATACCCCAACCACACATATGCCCCCCAAAATGTACTGTATTATATTAACAGCAGCTATCTACTTATTTTACAGCTATTTCAATTATTTACCTGGGGAGGATATTTATGAAATTCCTGAGAATGAAGTTTTCAGCAAAGCCTTAAACTTTTAACAGATCCTCACAATAAGAAAAAATTTTAAAGTTCTACTATTAGACCAACTTTTACTATACAATATTTCACATAAATTGTGTTTTACATCTTTTCTAATTACATACAGCGAAAATCTCAAATCAACACAAGAATGGCAGAGAAAAAAGATGCATTATGTTTAGCGGATTCAAATTAAAACAGACAGAAAGCAGCAATAAAACTTCAAAAAAATCACAAACACTCTAAGTGTCAATAAATAGCTGATACGCATTGTTGGGAGAATTATTTCTGAATGAATGTGTGGACAAATTGTGCTTTTTATTAATTGTGCACTTAAAAAATGATCACTAAAGAATAATTTAATCTGTTATGTTTTCCAGATATTTTAAAAACAATTATTATATAATTAATGTGATTACCAAGCACCTAATTTTGAAAAGGCTTCATGTTTTTTTTTTTTTCCTTCAGCAAAAGCATTAATCCCCTAAATTAAGTTAAAGCTCATTGTTGATAAAATAAATTCTTAGTGAAAATGACGATACAATGAAATGCTGAAGTGGTTAAGTCACAGTCCATTGTAATGTGGACCCCATCTTTTATTGATGTGATCAAATGTATGAGAAATCCACTGCTGTTCAAGAACTTTGTATCTTTCCTTACAAATGTAGAGTGGCTTGCCTCGCCTATAATAAAAAAAGAAAAAGAAATATTAAAAGCAATATAAAACAATGAATATTTCACATGTCTTTTTTTTTTTTTAACATAGAGCCTTTGTGGCAAAATTATCAGTAAGTTGACTTATGTCATGTTTCCTCGACATACTGATGGGTTAGATATCTCAAAAACTGGAAATTATTCTAAGTTAATGATCATCCTACTATTTTTTTAAAATCATGATTATAAAGCCAGAAATGGCACACTGATTTTTACTAACCAAACTTCAATGATACTCTTGGATGGATTTACACAGATCTTACCTAAGATCCCGGTCTTCTTCTCCGTGGGCATCCAAATACACAGAACCCCAGAGGCAGAAGCGGTGACCTCGAATAATGATAATCACTGATGCATTGATCAAAAGGAAAATCCCTGTTCCAGCACCACAGTTCTGAGAATGCTAAAAAATTTAAAATACGTCAATTCATTTCATAATCAAATGGGCCATTTGACAAAATCAAGAACATATTAAATGCCTCCTACATAAGAGATATTTAACATTTTAAAATAAGAGGTCATCTATGTTAAATTTATAAGCCTTTATTATTAATACACTAGGAAAAGTTTGGAGAAGTGTTAGATAGAAGAGCAATTAACAGCTAGCATCTCCAACAGCACAGGCAACTCTTGTCTCACAGCACATTTAAAAGTATGTACCATTAAAATAAAAAGAAAAGAGAACTGGAGTTGCATTTCATAAAAGTCTTACTAAAATATAATTCTGAGTTTTTTGGTTTACTTTTTTCTTCTAGTGGATTAACACAGACACACAGACACACAGACACAGACACACACACACACACACACACACAGACACACACACACACACACACACACACACACTCTCTCTCTCTCTCTCTCTCTCTCCATACAGTACCAGTATGTTTGATTCAAACATTAGTTAAATGTGAAGTTCTGACTGACAACATACATTAAATCTCCATGAGATCTGAGTTTTCAGAAATTTCATACTATTTACTCTTTCTTACCAGTACACATTCACAGTAACTTTGTTGCTTGCAGCAAAGTCCTTTCAGGCACACAAAAGTACCACAAACAAGGCAAACAGCAGGGTCTTTAGGAACCTTGGTGCAGACGCTACAGGTTTTTCTGTGGTAGTATTGAAAAATGGTATTGTAATTCTCAGGCAACTGTAATAGGTGTGGTAACTTCCACCTTGACTCTTGGATAAGCAAGGCCTAAAACATGCAAAAACAGTCATTAGCCCTATGTATTTAAGACGCTAATGCAAAATATTTATTTTTAGAAAGGACTTTTCTTTTCCTTTTTGCAACAGGATGCCATTATGTTGCCCAGACAAACTTCCAATTCATAATCCCCCTGCTTCAGTTTCCCTACTAGCTGGGACTATAAGCATGTGCCATCATGCCAAGTTTAAAGATATTTTTTAAAGGAAGGAAAATCTGTCACCAAGAATATGAATTATTTTCTTAACATGGCTCTTTTCTATCTTACACATAATAAAAACAGGATTTGAACAATTATTCTCATTTTCATTGTAATTTCAACTGTAACAGATGTAAGATTTTACATTAAACATTCTAATATAAATCCATTATTATTTTAGAAGAAAAACATTAATATTTCTAAGCATATATTAAAACATATCTGGATATATCTGTCTCTAATATGCCTAATGCAAAAGCTTAAACTGTTGTACATTTTTTAAAAATCACATTTTGACCTTTGCCAGATAAACAATTCATTAGCTTCTTCCTTTGGGGAAAGTTGTAGTTATAACTCTTTATTTTTATTTTAATATTTTAGAGTTTCCTTTTTTGAAAAGCAAAACTCATTACAGCTTACACTGTTAATATCACTTGTATCCACAAATGCTGGAGCTACTATTTTTAAAGTAAATTTACTGCTTTAAGTATGGAAGAAAAAAGCCAAGCCAGCTCCATTTCCATGCAGTATACTTTATTTATTACTTGTACTGTAGTAGCTGTATAAAAATACTGGAAATAGTATCAAATTATTTATATGTTACTCTACACCTAAAATAGATGAACTGCAGTGAATCACTATTTTACAAACTATATGAATAATAGGTAGTTTATACAACCTCATCTTCCCTGTACTGTACCAACCATCTCAGTCCAAATCACGAGTAAATAAGTTTGATGTTTATTAATAAGTTCATGGATAAGGTGGCCATGAAAGCAAAGGTAAAGGTAATATGAGGGCTTATAATGTGCCACTTGTGCAGTCTCCATTACTACTCCTGGACCCCAGAGATGACACTGTTTTAGATTCTTTGAGGGAACCCATTCTGTAATAGGTGGACTACAGAGGAATCCTTGCATGGGTAGACAGAAATTTGACCCTACTGAATTTGATCCCATTATAGATTAGTGCTATATTACCTTATGGTCTCTATCACGGTCTAATTAAAGAGTTAAATGTGACTTCAGGCAACAGATACTTGTCCAAAGAATTCACTGATCACAACATATACTCAATCATCTGAAAAATTACTAGTCTTCTAAATAATTAATTATTGAACTGATGAACTTTTAGATGGTACCAACTTGGGAAAAAAAACCCAGAGAATGACATAGATACTCCTGTAGAATGAAGGGTATATTCTAAGCCACCAGCATGTATGGACCATCTTCTTGAGCTGGAACCTATAGGCACAGGAACCAGGAAGTGGAAAATGATTCTGTCATCTCTCATGACTACACCTAAAAATTCAGTTTGAAATTTGCTTCATTACTATATTGGATTCTTCTGTAGTTTTACTACCTAAAAAAGCTGTGCACTGTCCTCTATCAGGGGATACAACAATAACTCCACTGAATTGGAATCTAAATGTCATCTGACTATTACATATACTAGTAGGAGAACAAATGGGGATATCATACAGCATAGTCTGGAGACACTGATACTCCTAGGAAAAAACATTAGCATATAAGTAGTAGCAATATTTTGGAATTTAGGAACTCCCAATTCCCATTCCTGCCATGTACCAAGCTTGAAGAAAGTATTTTTGCAAAATTATTATGACTATACAAACAAGATAGGACCAAAAAAAAAAAAAGTTCAATTCTCTCAGAATAAAGTTAGAGTAGTATCTTTCATGAAACAAACCCAAACATTTGAGGCACTTGTAAAAAGATGAAAGAAGTCATATAAAGTTACAAATTCTTTTATTTGCTAGGCCACATATTTTCACATTTTTATTATCTTTTCCTTTCTCTTACTATTGAATTCAAGATGACAAGGTACTAACTAAAATTTTCCAGAACATCCAGGTATAACAAGTCAAAGGAGGAACAGACATCTGGATGCAGGGAGGCCCAATGTGTAAATATAGAATGCTACTGTGGGTTGCTTGTTTTGGAAAGTCATTAATGTATCTGAATTCATAAATAGCATGATTACATCATTTTGGACAGTGAAGAAGTGGAAGTCTATGAAGAAGGATGTATTAATGCTGGGCATGTAACAATGCAATGGGCCACTGGTCTGTGGATTTTTAAAGTCTGCTTACCATCCTCTTCTGCTTGTATATTAACATCCATACTAGTTCTTGTGGAAAATAACCACCTTTCCTGCTCCATACAATTCTGTTAGGGTTGCTCTCATAATGAGACCTTACCCAACCCCACAGGGATATTCTTGACTCAAGGTATCAGATTTTTTTTCCATCAGATTTTCTCCCAGAAATCTGAGTATTGGGCACCCAGATGGAAGAATGGAAAGTGACTGAGGCAGAATCACCTAGCTAAAGCACTTCCAAGAAAACAGGCTAGAGATCTCTGTGGTTTCTGCTTTGCAGTGGGTGGTAGTTCAACTCTTCTTCAACTCTACAAGGTACCAGCCAGCATTTGCCCACTGAATCATTTTTCTGTTGTTTTTTACTTTGTTTTGTTTTCCTAACATCAAATAAGAACTAGATTTTGGAGAGCGCCCAGGGACTGAGGTTAGCAGCGGGCGGCTCGGGAAACGGCGACTGCAGCACCTAGTCTGCGTCACTGAATCTGCGCCCGGTTTGGAGCTTACTTGTCTCCAGGCCCACGCCGGAAGAGCGCCCAGGGACTGAGTTTAGCAGCGGGCGGCTCGGGAAACGGCGACTGCAGCACCGAGTCTGCGTCACT
>PVIR01012482.1:0-44579 GCA_004026965.1 Petromus typicus
GCAAGGACCCGGGCTCGATTCCCCGGTAACCACATAACAATACTGGGTGTGGAGACCCACACCCAGCAGCAACCAGTACCACATACCACAGCGCTGGGCGTGGTGGCTCACGCCTGTAATCTCAGCACTCGGGAGGCAGAGGCAGGAGGATTGTGATGTGAGTTTGAGGCTGAGCTCAGGGCCAGCCTGAACCACAAAGCGAGACCCTGTCTCAAAAAACCTAAAAAAAAAAAAAAAAAAGAAATTGTTAGACTTTTCATGTATTTCTTTCATAAAGATTTGAGTTACCTTTGTAAATGGGAAACAAGATTTTTTTTAAATTTATTTTTATTTATTTATTTAGAGACAGGGTCTCCCTTTGTAGTTCAGGCTGGCTCTGAGCTCAGCCTCAAACTCACAGCAAAACTCCTGTCTCTGCCTCCCTTGTGCTGGGATTACACGCGTGAGTCTCCACGCGCAGCATTATATGTGGTTACTGGGATCGAACCCAAGTCCTTGTGCTTGCAAGACAGGCGCCGGAACCACTGAGCTAAATCCCTGGGCCCAGATTTTTAAGAAAATAAAACAGCAGTATTTCCTGAAAACCAAAAACCTTTATTTTTTAAATGTTAAATTTTGGAAATGACACCTAATGTTAAAGGTATGTCAGCAAGATACATATTGTTAATCATTTAAAGGTTAAAGGCAAAATAATTCTCTTGGATGAAAAGAATTATAAGATTTATAATAACTAATCTATGATACAGCAAAATCATGTTACTTTTCACATGTAGGAGAAAATAGTTACTCCATTACTTTACTGATTTCTGATAAGACAAGTTCAGATTAGGATTCAACTCCACATTTTTTGTCCTTGGAGTCACTGGAATATAAGCTGTGACAAGTATTTCACTTAAGAGTACAATTTAATTTAGCAACAGATATTTTGACTTACTGAGTCTACCTCCTATCCATTAGAAAGACATTGAGATAGGATAAGTAAAATTACAAATACAGTTAGTGAAGTTTTATTAACTGCTCTGTGGGGCTAATAGAGAAACATTATTTTAGAATATAATTTATTTTCTTAAATGCAAGAATATATGAGATGTATTTTCTTAATTTTGTGTTTTCATGGTAGAGAGGTGGAATGAAGATTTCATCATATAAATTTTTACCTCTTATGTACCAACTGGCTGCTAGAATGGGAACCAAAACAATGGGAGACTTAGGATTTCATGAAGTCCTCAATAATGTAAGTAGATCTAAAGATCAAAACACAATAGTTGATTTCTTTTTTATTACCATGAACTATACTACATATACTAGAATTAGATGATGTACAAACTTGCATCATTTAGTATACTACATATACTAAAATTCTTTGATACCTGAAATTAGTTCAGAATTCCAAATGTCTCTTAAAAGCAGAGATGTCGTTAGCAGTTTACCTTTTCTCCTCACAGAAATGGGCGAAAGGAAAAAACAGATTTTTTGAAAGGCCCCTAAGTCATAGACGTGTAAGATTGTTATACTTTTCATGTATTTCTTTCATAAGATGAGTTATATATAATTTATAGTCTTTCATTGCTTAGATTTGTACATAAAGCATATACTACTCTTCCTCTCCAGGAAATGAAAGTACGTACTATCTACATTCTCTCACTTCACAGTAACTCATTTTGCCTTATTCCTCACTTCTCTGGCTTTATTATACATACAGAAATACACATGTTCCACCCACTGTAATGTGTGGACGATAACATGGATTTTGATTATAAGTGAAATGAAGAATGTGGGTTTTCTATTTTTTAATGTGTAGAGAGAACTAATAGGTCTTCATTTTCTGACAGCTCATCTCTAGAATTACGATGGACCACCCTCATCATGCTTTATTTATTATATTGGCATTAGCAAATGCAAACAAAGATGAGTTCTTGACCAAACCAGAGGCAGCAAAAAGGAGCAGAATAACTAAAAATGCACCTAAACAAAACTCTCAGCTCGATGAGGTATTTGGGTTAATCATAAATATTTTTTTGAGTTGTGATATTCTTTCCCAGAATATTCCTTTTAACTTCAAGAATTTTAATAATGAATGCTATTAATTGTATTTCACTTTAAAATTCTTTAATAACTGAAATTAGTTCAGAATTCCGAATGTCTCTTAAAAGCAGAGATATCATTGGCAGTTTACCTTTTCTCCTCACAGAAATGGGCCAAGGGAAAAAAACAGATTTTTTGAAAGGCCCCTAAGTCATAAACATGTAAGATTTATACTTTTCATGTATTTCTTTCATAAGATGAGTTATATATAATTTATAGTCTTTCATTGCTTAGATTTGTACATAAAGTTTTTAATCTGTTTTTATAACTGTACAGCTTAAATGTTGAGAAGTTCGTATGTAATATTTTTGGTTTTTATTAATAGGATCGGACCGAAGCTGCAAACAGAATAATATGTACTATCAGAAGTAAGAGACCTCAGATGGTCAAGAATGTTGAGGCACTCTGTGATGCTTATATTATATTAGCAAATTTAGATGCCACTCAGTGGAAGACACAGAGAAGTATGTGTTTGAAAGCATGAATGTTGTTACTCCTGTGTTACCTTCAGTGCTGTTTCTAAGTTTGCAGTTGTCACTAAATCTCTTTATCTTTAAATACAGAAGGTATCAATATTCCAGCAGACCAGCCAATTAATAAACTTAAGAATTTAGAAGATGTAGTTGTTCCTACTATGGAAATTAAGGTAACTTACCATTAACTCTTGATTTTTTTAATTCAGCTGTTTCAACCTAGAGGTTTTCTGTTTGCCCTTTGCCCATGCCTTAATATAATCAGAGGCTGCTGCTACTTCCTTTTTCTTTTTTTTTAATTTTGCACCTCCCATCTTCCTTATGAAAGTTTATAGTCTGTTCTCTTCATTTTGCGGAAAAGAAAATTTCCATGTGGTTAGACTAATTTTTCACTCAGCAAGAATGTTCCTAGACTAGGGATTTAGCTCACTGGCATGGTACATGCCACACAAGCAAAGGTCTTGAGTTCCAGCCCTAGCAGCAGAAAAAAACATGTTCCTCAATTCTTACATTTTAAAAAATTTATATATAATGTATTGGCAGAGATATTGCACATGATTAAATAATATATATAGTAGGTTGATTATATATACACAATACTTTTAGCTGTGTTATAGTGAACTTTTATTTCTAGTGAACTTTTATTTCTAGAAGTACCAGGTGGCAGAAACATATGTAGTAATGGTTATGGTTTACAGAATGATTAAGTACACTGTAAATCTTCCATGGATGTACTTTAGTACTAAGGATATGTTGTTACTAAATTTAAAATGTAGCTGTGTCATGTGGATTAATAGGTATGCTTCTAGCTCTCCTTGCTCTTTTTCTGACCTGGGTATTTCCAGAATTAGGAATTATGACCTAGAAACCTTCCCTGCAGCCTTTTCAAAATTTGCCTAGTGTTTTTGTGAGGAATTATTTTGTAGATGACTTAACATACATAAATGACAACACCTGAATTTTTATTTTTGTGTACCTTTTCGGTAACAGTATACTTAGTATGCATGGTTTTGTTAGAAGTTATTCAGGAAAGTAAATTCATTATCTGTAATTTTTAGATTTTTCTACGTTATACTTTCATTAAATAAACTCAAGTTGTAGCCCCCATACTTAAACACTGGCATTCATCCCTGTGTTAACTTTTTTAAAAAACTGACACATAGAACCAGGGATGTAGCCCAGTGATGCAGTGCCTGTCTAGAAAGCATGAGGCCCTGGGTCTGATTCCTCGTAACAAAAAAGGAAAAGTAAAATAAAATTGCAATTTGAAATTGATTTTTCTTTAAATGAAAATAATGTATTTGACCTTTTCTTACATTTTTTTATTAGGTGGACCCCACAGGAGAATATGGAAATCTGGTGACAATACAATCATTTAAAACAGAATTTCGTTTAGCGGGAGGTTTAAATTTACCAAAAATAATAGATTGCATAGGTTCTGATGGCAAAGAAAGGAGACAGCTTGTCAAGGTGAGACTTCTATTTTTCCTTGTGTAGTTCCCTAGAGAGTTAATGACATGAAAGTTAAAGAAAAATTTCAGTTGATATTTTTTGCTTTGTTAATTGGGTATCTATCTTTTTTCTGAATAACTATCAAGTGAGGAAAATTCATGGAATATAAATGTGTTTTCTAAAATCAGAAAGCTTGTTTTTGTTCTCTTTAAAAGGCTGTCATTACTGTACAAATGACTTAAGTAAAAGAATACGGTTAACATCTAAAAACTTGTTAAGGTGAATAATCAGCTTGTTTGTTTTGAAAAAATCTTTTGGTAGTTCATATTTCCATGATTAGAAAAAGTTGAAGGCCTCTAGTACTATGCCAGGTGAGATGGCATTAGGCACTGCTGGGCAGTAGTGAAGAGACACAGCACTGTTCCAGGTGTTCTGCATTGTGCCCTCAGTTTGAGGACTTTACTCTAATTACAGAAGGACCCAGAGGAAACCATTTTTCTGTCAGTCTGCCTTGAGTGTCTTTTGCTATCCTTAGATAACTTGGTGTTTTTAAGATGAAGTGTGCTTATTCATGTTTGATTATTTTGAAGGGCCGTGATGATCTGAGACAAGATGCTGTCATGCAGCAAGTATTCCAGATGTGTAATACACTACTACAGAGAAACAGTGAAACTAGGAAGAGGAAGTTGACTATCTGCACATATAAGGTAACTAGTTTTTGTTCTGTTGCTTCACCGAGAAAAAATGCCATTGTTTGGACCAGTGATCAGTGAGTGTTTTCTGTGAAGAACCAAGTAGTAAATAGTAAATATTTTATTATTAAATAGTACATATTTTAGGGTTTTTGATTCATGGAGGTCTCTATCACATATATATATATTTTTTCATTATGACATTTCAAATCCGAAAGACCATTTTTAGCCACAAGATGTAGAAAAACAATTGATGCTGGCTTTGATTCAAAGCCATACATTGCCAACCTCTGAGTTAGAAAATAGCATGTTTTAATTTTCTTTTTTAAAAAATATTAATTTTCAGTAATGTTTTTTAAATTGAATATAAGAATTTTTTAAAGTCAATTGAAGTGTTTTTCCCAGCCGTTTTTGTGTTCAGCAGTATATTGTATAGCTCTTATTTTTAAAGTTACATTATATACAGTTATTTTTAAGATTGTTCCAGTCATTTGAATTGTTTCTACTACTACAAACAATAGTGCTCCTCATTGAACACCTTGGACATAACAATTTCATTCATATGCTAATAAATCTGAGGCACAAATCTCCAAATTGATGGGTTGGAGGATAGGTGCTTCCGTTAATTCAGTAGATATTGCCAAATCATTATCAATAGCGGTATAGCCAGGCCCGAGAATATAGCTCAGTGGTTCCGGTGCCTGTCTTGCAAGTGCAGGGACTCGAGTTCAATCCCCAGTAACCACATAACAGTACTGGGCGTGGAGACTCACGCCCAGCAGCAACCAGTACCCCATACCACAGTGCCGGGCATGGTGGCTCACGCCTGTAATCCCAGCACTCAGGAGGCAGAGTCGAGAATTGCTGTGATGTGAGTTGGAGGCTGAGCTCAGGGCCAGCCTGAACCATAGAGCGAGACCCTGTCTCAAAAAACCTTAAAAAAAAATAGGAGTATAGCCATTCACATTTCCTCTAATAGTTTGCCTGGGAAGATAATCCTCAAATCACATCTTACTAGTTATATTTATCATATTAGATACTAATTTTCTTGAGACAGGGTCTGGCTTTATAGTGCAAGGTAGCCTTGAACTCACCATGTACCCCACGCTGGCCTCGAACTTGTGATAATATCTGCTTCTACTTTCAAGTATAGGATTATGGGCATGTGCTACCATTCCTGGCAAACTACCCATTCAAGTTATCTTTTAAAAATAACCTCAGGCCAGGGATTTAGCTCAGTGGTTCTGGTGTCTGCTTGGCAAGTGACAGGTCCTGAGTTCAATCCCTGGTGACCAATACCACAATGCTGGATGTGGTGACTCACACCTTGTAAGCGCAGCACTCGGGAGGCAGAGGCAGGAGAATTGCTGTGAATTCAGAGCCAGTCTGAACTACAAAAGTGAGCCCCTATCTCAAAACAAAGAAAAACAATAAACTTCATTTTGAAGGGCCCTGGGTTTGATCTTCAGCACTGCTAAAATAATAGGAGGTAGATCAATAGAAATAAATAGGCTTGAAATGTGTATACATAAGTACACGTTCAATATATACTGAAACTTGAATAAGCTGAAAAAGTGGTGTATCTGTGAAAATGATAGGTGTATCAGTGACATTTGCTGTTTTTCTATCTAGTTTTTAGAAAAATGTTTGCTAAATTAAAAATCCCCAAATAAGAGAATAGGGAACAAGAAATTGCATATAGTCTCCGAAACTCTGTTGTAACTGAATGGAAATTTTGAGTTCTTACCTACTTTCAGAAACACAATTTTATAAAACAAAAAATTGCTTACTGCAAGGGAGGGGAGCAAACTATTCACCAGGAAAAATAATTTTCTCTGACAAGAGCTGTCGAATGTGCCTCAATATATAGCTCTCCTTTGAAAATGCGCATTGACAATGAGGTTTGGGGATCCAGTTTCAGATTGTGAGTATACCCTCTTGTAGAGATCTGGATCCCAGGATTGGGAATGACAACAGAAAAGCTGGCCTAAGGGTACACTAGGAGAAGCACACTTTCTTGGCTTTAAGTTTGTAAGTAGTTTGTGATATGGAACTTTCTGAAATATTTATTAATATAATAGATTATTTCCATTAACAGTTTATAAAAAGTTTGTCCTCAATGAATGCTAATTGCACCTTATAGATCTGTGAAAGATATTGTTTAGAGGGACTTCTTTGATGTGGTTTAGATTAGTAGCACTCAAACTTTAGCAGACATCATCATCACTTGGAACTTCTATAGTTATTCCCAATCCTGAGGTTCAGGCCTCTTCTGACATTCACAAGACATGTGACTTCACATTGACAGTGTAAAACTAGGTTTTGCTCTCTACTTCTCTTGTAGCAATATGTATCATCAAAGGGAGATTCTTAAATTTTGAGGCACACCAGTTATCTCTTGGCAGAGTATCAGATGGAGATGAAACAAAATTCTTACTGTTTGTACTGGTAACTCACACATACCTGCTGTCATTGGCTGGCCAATGTTTTTCCCACCAAAACTACACTGTTACAATCTAAGCTGAAATCTTAAGTGCAAACTGTTGATAAGAGTTGTTCATTTAGGAAAATGAAGCCTTTAAATATTTATCTGTCTCGTACTGATAAATATTCTTCTCAAGAGAGGGTTCTGGGAGAAAAGCAAGAATATCTAAAGGCATTCACTATGTGGTGAAATAACTATTTTTCTGGCTCTGCAATGTTACTAACGATGTAGTTTATGAGAATTAAGAGAATACTGGGGCCGGGGATTTAGCTCAATGGTTCCTGCGCTGCAAAGACCTGGGTTCCGGTTAACCATATACAATACTGGGTGTGGAGACTCACACCCAGCAGCAATCAGTGCCACATTCCACAGTAACGGGCGTGGTGGCTCACACCTGTAATCCCAGCACTCAGGAGGCAGAGGCAGGAGGATTGCTGTGATGTGAGTTTGAGGCTGAGCTGAGGGCCAGCCTGAACCACAAAAGCGAGACCCTGTCTCAAAAAAAAAATGGGGCCGGGGAGTTAGCTCAGTGGTCCCGGCACCTGTCTTGCAAGCGCAAGGACCTGGGTTCGATCCCCGGTATCCACATACCATACTGGGCGTGGAGACACACCCAGCAGCAACCAGTACCACATACCACAGTTCCGGGCGTAGTGGCTCACGCCTGTAATCCCAGCACTCAGGAGGCAGAGGCAGGAGGATTGCTGTGATGTGAGTTGGAGGCTGAGCTCAGGGCCAGCCTGAACCACAAAGCGAGACCCTGTCTCAAAAAAAAGAAGAGAATACTAATTGAATATTTTTTATGATATCCACCCGAAATACCCATCTACTCCATTGAAATAGGCTCAGCTGTTTCTCCATCCCAATTGGGTCTGAACTAAGAGACAAACATATCAAGCTATTCCTTTCCTGATCAGTTTCATATATAAAGATATAGTCCTCCCTCCACCCACTTCCTGAACAAGATACTTTAGGGAGTAATCAATATAAAGACACAGCTGATAGACTTTACTACAGTACAACAGCATTAATGTGATCAAGCCTTGGATGTAGTTTAAAGATAAGGGAAGATTTCCTGGGAAGGAGGCATTTAGATATACTTGGGCAAGGTGAAAAATCATTTGGAAAGGCTAAGAGATCATGTAAGAAATGGTAATTTACATGTATATTGTTTTTGTTAGATCCTCTCTAGGTGCTAGGGATATAAAAGTAATAAAACATGGCCTTTGGCCTTAAGGAGTTCATACTCATAGGAGAAATAAACACACAAACATACTTACGGAGAGGGTGTCGTTAGAGCTGGTGCCTTTCTTTGCCATGGAACATTATGGCAGCAAGTCTGGATCTGAACGGGTCCTGCAAGTCAGTGGAAAGTTTGAGGCTATGGATTATGGTACAGATCCTATTCATGTTGCTCTGTAGACATATACCTTGTTTATAATGATACCCAGTTTTTCCTTTAGTCAGTCTATAATATAAAGACAACATGTTACCTCTTGTATAACCTTTTGGAAGGAGTGGTTCCTGATAAGATTAGTTACATTAAAAACTTAATAAATGGGCCAGGGATTTAGCTTAGTGGTTCCAGCGCCTGTCTTGCAATCGCAAGGGCCCTGGTTCAATTCCCGGTAACCACATACAATACTGGGCGTGGAGACTCACGCCCAGCAGCAACCAGTACCACGTACCACAGTGCTGGGCGTGGTGGCTCACACCTGTAATCCCAGCACTCGGAAGGCAGAGGCAGGAGGATTGCTGTGATGAGAGTTTGAGGCTGAGCTCAGGGCCAGCCTGAACCACAAAGCCAGACCCTAGTTTAAAAAAACAAAACTTAATTAATCAAGTTCTACTTTACATTTATTATTTCCACACCCCAAACCAAAACAACATATTCCCTCCCCCTCAATAATGGTACCACATTTGCTCATTTGGCCAGACTATAAAACCTAGATCCTCTTAGATCCTCTATGTTCTTTTCAGTTCTACAATTATGGAAAATTTCAAATTTAAAAGGACATAACAATGAACCTCCTTGTACCAATCATCTAGCTTTAAATAGTTTTCACCTCCTAGATGGTTTTGTTTTATTTCTACTTCTAGGTACTTTCCTTCCATATTATTTTGATGCGAGATGTCACAGCATTCTATCTCTAAATACTACAGTGTAGAAAGAGCTGTTAAATGTCTTTCAAAAACTATAAACACAATACTGTCAAAACTTTGAAAACAGCAGAAATTCTTAATATCACATTATGCTATTTCATACTTTTCTTTCTCAAATGCCAGGTCTTCCATTGTCAAATTGTATGTTTTACTTGCAGTCCAATTACTTTTCACTACCTCAGTACCATCACCCTCCTCCCATAGTCACTTCTCTCTGGATACTAGAGTATCAAATTAAGCATTTTCTCCTGTTCTTGGCCCTAGATGCTAGTTCTTTTCATAATACATTGATTCTTTTTAAAGTACCTAAGAATTTGTCACTTTCCTGTTTTACACTCTCAATAAATTCACATTATGTCTGAATGAAGACTCCCTAGGTGGTGTGCCTCTGCTGCTCTTTTTCCTTCCTTATCTACCATGCTCCCCATCTTATCCCTCAGTTTCTCTTTTCAATAGACAAGTCATTTCTACTTGACTCACTTTTTCTTTTGCTATAGCGACATATACCAATTTTATTTTCACCTTTGGGCTGTCCTCTTGTGTGTCTGGAATGCTTGTTCCTCAGATCTTTGCACGAGTTACTTCCTCCCTCCATTCAGGTTTCTGCTCTTGTGTTGTCTCCAGACAGGTGCTCTGTGGGCATTGTTGCCAATACTCATTGCTTCTGTTTTATAAATTTACATATTGCTCTGTTATACTTATTGTCTGGCACCATTAAGTATTTATTAACGTATATGTCCCCTCACCTTTCTGAAAGCATAATCTTCATCCATTCTGTGTGCCATTCTAGTTTTAGTGGCTCAGTACTGTGTGAATACATAATAGATTGTCATCAGATATGTTAAGAAATGGTAGCTCTCCTTAAAGTACAAAACCTAAAACCGTTTAGCATATTTCAATACAGTAAAACAAAAATGTATAGAATTAAAGATAAGGGATCAACTGGAAAATTGAATATAAGAATGTTATAATGTATTATAATACTAGTAACAAGGGATTTATAAACTATGTGAATAACTCTTACGTACTTGCAATAAAAGATAACCCATTAGAAAAATGAGAAACAAATATGGTCATTTCACAGAGAACTATCTTAAGTTGCTAATAAATCCATAAAATGATACTCTGCTAAGTCATCTGGAAAATGCAATTTAAAACCACAGGGTGATATAGTTATCCTTTACAAAATACAAAACTAACAAAACTTTGTGAAACTTAGGGCATAACTTCTGGTGGATGGATAAAAATACACTGTACTTTAGGGGTTTTTGGGGGTTTTTTTGAGACAGGGTCTCGCTTTGTGGTTCAGGCTGGCCCTCAGCTCAGCCTCAAACTCATATCACAGCAATCCTCCTGCCTCTGCCTCCCGAGTGCTGGAGTTACAGGCATGAGCCACCACGCCCGGCACTCTGGTATGTGGTACTGATTGCTGCTGGGTGTGAGTCTCCACCCCCAGTATGTATATGAGCATACACAGCTTTTTAAATTTTGCAGTTAATTGTATATGAACAGCATTGGAATAAAAATACAGTGAAAGATTTGTGAACATAGTAAACCAGCAATTATCTTGATAGTGGAAAGGACCATTATTAATGGATAAAAATGAAGCTTCATATCCTGGCAAATATGAAATAATCTTAGATTCAATAAAACTGCTTAATGTGTAAAAAGTATTATATCATGATAATTTTTAAAAATTAACTCAGTAAAATTGTTGATTTTACATTTAGGAAAACATCTCTTGATGAAATTAGTAAGACCATGAAGCAACAATACCTGTTCTAGTCATGAAGATATATAAAATTAGCTGGGTGTAATACATCCCAGCACTTGGGAAATTGAGGTGGCAGCATCATTGTGAGTTTGAGGTCAGTCTGGACTACATAGTCTAAGACCAGCCTAAACTACAAAAAAAGACCATGTCTCAAATATATATTAAAATTGAGATCACATTCATGAATAATATTTTTCTTGATGTATTCCTTAAGTTTGATTGATAATGCAAGTATAAGGAAAGAAGCTGGATGTGATCATGCACACAGGTGTAATCTCAAGTACTCAGGAAGCTGAAGTAGGAGAATTTCAAGTTTGAGGTCAGCCTGGGCATCACAGCATGGCCCCCTCTAAAAAAAAAAGTGCAGTTAATTATTCTGGTAAATGAAACAAATGATTAATAGAAGTGACCCCTTCCCCAGGGGATTGTGAAAGACTGAGAAATGGCTAGGCCCTTGTAAGAAGCAGAAGGCTTAGAAAATCATATTCTTTGAGGTTTGTTTGTTTATATTGCATTCCTTCAAGCTTAGCCTTCTAAAGATAGAGAAATATTCCTACAACTGGATAAAATTCTTGGCACTAACAATGATTGAATGACTATCAACTACTCCTTAGTGAACATCCATAATCAAAAAGTATTTAACTTCAGGTGGTCCCCCTCTCTCAGCGAAGTGGTGTTCTTGAATGGTGCACAGGAACTGTTCCTATTGGTGAATTTCTTGTTAACAATGAAGATGGTGCTCATAAACGATATAGGCCAAAGGATTTCAGTGCCTTTCACTGCCAAAGGAAAATGATGGTGAGTAGCACTCAAAACTGAACATAATTTAATAGATTATTATTAAAGCTGACAGCTATTGATATTATAGAATATAAAATGTTTTAATTGCATGTGATAGTTGTGTAAAATACTAAATTATAACATTAAGCTCACTAGGATAAAAGTAGATTTGAATGAAGCAGAAAGTTGTTCATTGTTAGTGTATTGTACAGTACATAGTAGTTCATTTTGGGGAATTGGATCATTTTCAGTCTCTTTGATTCTATCATGTGTTATATTACATTTTTGATTTATGTATATTGAACCATCCTTGCATCACTGAATATTATATATTGAAGTACTTGGATAAATTGGGTACTTGTTAAAATGATTTGTTGAGGGTCAGGGATTTAGCTCAGTGGCTCTGGCATCTGCCTGTTAAGTGCAAGGTCTTGAGTTCGATCCCCAGTACCACATATCACAGTGTCAGGTGTGGTGACTCATGCCTGTAGTCCTAGCAATCAGGAGGCAGAGGCAGGAGGATTGCTGAGTTTGAGGCTCATATTTGAGGCTCTCCTGGGCTACATAGTGAATTTAGGGCCAGCCTGAACTACAAAGCAAGACTTTGTCTCAAAAAAACTAAAAAAAAAAAATTGGCTCCTAATTGGTCTCTGGTGTGAGACACAGTCAACTCAAGTGGATGTTATTGTTGGTTAAAGTAAATGGGTAGGATACTATCTTTAGGCCTACAAGATCTTATATGTAGTCAAATCATGACACAGGTTTTTATGACCTCTCCTTTATAAACATAGCAAAATAGTTATAACCAAAACAACAGAAGAGCAAAGCAATTATATTCCCCAGCATTGTTGTATGTGGTTACAGGGGTCGAACCCAGGCCCTTGCACTTGCAAGGCAAGCGTCGGAACCACTGAGCTAAATCCCTTGCCTCCTCATGGGATATTTTTATTCTGGCTCCCACTCATGGTTTGTCCTCCAACAAGACACCAATCGCTTTGTCTGTCACCAGCCAGTCTCCTCTCAGAGATATTTCAGGCTTCTCCTAGCTTGTCAGGGCAGTGACCCTGGCTATCACTGCAGGGCTGCCTTAAGCCATAGGAGGCAGCCCTGGGACCGCTGTTTGGGACTCCTCTCTCCTGTGCACCCAACTAGGGGGTTAGGAAGGAATACAATGTCTGTCTCAGTCATACACAAGTGCTCACAGATTCAAGCAGATAAATACTCCCACCTGCCAGCAGGAGTGGCCAGACCTGCCTTCCCAGTGTGGAGTGCTCCGGTTTCACTGCACCATGGCAGTTACTAGGAGAACACAGAGGGTGATCAGTGCTGTGGTGGAGACTCTTTCCCAGGTCTCCTCGTCACAGTGGGCCCTCAGCCTTACCGTGACTCAGATGTCTGCCCGATGCCCTTAGGTCCTCTCTGAGCGAGCCCTCCTCAGGCAGGTGGCTGAGTGTCTCCACCGGTCACAAGAGGTCTCTCTCCCAAAAGGAAACTGCGAGCCCATGCTCGGCAGAGCTCGTCATGTGGCCAGTCGAGCTCCCTGCTTCTAGGAGGGAGGCAGTGAGCCATGGGTGACTGTGCCAGACCCCAAAAGCTCCTGGCTTGCCAACTGAAATATGACTGCTGTGGAGTCCCCAGACAGGTCACCAACCATTGCAGGAAAGAACCAAAATCAGCGTTAATGCTAGCAGCTTCCAAGGGATTCACATCGCCTTGGAAGCATTCAAACGGAAGTTTACACTCATTTTTAGACCTTTATGTTTCTATGCGGAGGAGAAACAGCAACTGTAGTCACTAGAGAAAGTCATTAATCTAAACATTATATATGCAAAAGGGGCGATAAAGGGGGAGCATGAGGCTTGGCAGGGCTTTCTGAGATGGCCTTGCTCTAGTAAGTTTGTGGTACAGTAGTAACCACAGTTACAATATGTCTTCCTCAGAAAGCAGAGTGACACACTTAACCCATAGTTGGCCATTCTTACACTGGGACACAGATTCATTGACATCTCTAAAAGGTTTGCTTATGGGCAAGACTTTCCAAAATCAGCCACTTGTGTTGTCAGCAAGCAAGTTCAGAGGGTGGAATAAAGCTTCCGCAAAATTCCCGGCTGCTCTCTTGGAAGTGTAGAGGGCCTTGAGAAGGGTGCCAGTATGAGATTAACATTTTGAAAGGATAACTCCTACAGCACTGAGAATGCAGGTTAGAGATGTGAGACAGGGTCTGAACTAAGACTAATATGGTAGAAATGAGGAAACATGGGTGCATGTGAGAAACTGTAAAGAGGCACAACTGAAAGGATTTGACTGTTGATTGAAACGTTGGAAATAGGAGTACCAGTTTTCTGATTAAGTGAATGGTAAAGTTGTATGTGAGTTTGAATAGAGAAAATAGGTAAGATTTGCCAGAGATATAAGTGTTTTTGGATTTGGAAGTGATCCAAGTGAGGATATTAAATGGGCAGGTGGAACAGCACAAGAACTCATAGTGTCTGAGCCAAAGACAAAGATTTAGAAATCATCATAGATAAGGGTCCAGCCCTTTGATGTAGGTAAGCTTTGCTTTAGCAAAGTATTTTAAAGTGAGAAGATACTGGAAAACAGAGATCTGAGACATGTCATGACATCTACTTTGCCATCCATGACTCTTTCATTCCTCTCTTTTCTATTATAGTCTCAGTGCTTTGATGCCACCTGAGATTATCTGGAGATATCTTTGCTATTTCTTTTTACATTCATTAGATTTGGAATTTAAATTTAAAAAACTAATAGTTACTATTGATGTCCCTCTCTCCTTTAAAACTAATGTGAAAAATCCTAAAAAGACTATCATTTAAAATTAATTGCTTTCTTGGCCAGACTGTTAGCTTCTTTTATAGGTAGATCTCATTCATCTTGTTATTTCCCTTTGGAAACAAAGTGGATGTTAAATACAACATTGAGAAAATAACTTTATACATGATCTTTTTAAAGGATATACAGAAGAAATCATTTGAAGAGAAATATGAAACTTTCATGGATATTTGCCAGAATTTTCAACCAGTTTTCCGTTATTTCTGCATGGAAAAATTCCTGGACCCTGCTGTTTGGTTTGAGAAACGATTGGCTTACACTCGCAGCGTGGCCACTTCTTCTATTGGTAATCTTGGGCATCTTCCTAGATCCTGTACTTGGCATTATTCTGAAGTGCAGGGTGATGATGGTGGTAATGATAATTATTAGCCATACTATCTTCGTTAGATCATTGGGTCACATATGCAGTCTAATAATGCACAAAAGAGTTCTCTGAGGTATGGAAATAAAACTTCTCTTCACTGCGTAGTGAGTAAAATCTTTTTTCTCTCCGTCTATATATTACTGAGATAATCTTTGGAAGATAAAATTTTTAATAACTCCATTTGAAAAATGTCATCATTATTGTTATTTTAGAATCTCTATCACATCATATTCTGACCTAGTGATTGATTTTTTTTTTTTTTTTTTTTTGATGGCACTGGGAATTGAACTCAGGACCTTGCACTTGCAAGGCAGGTGCAGTACCACTACAAGTGACTGATTTTTAATATACTCTTGACTTTAGAAATAATGACATATATTTCAGATATGTGATGTAGTATGTATATTTTTATTTTATTTTTAATCTCTAAAAGATTAAAATAGCTAGGTGAAGTAATCAACAAAATCCTAGCATATGAAAGCAAGAATATAAGAGGTCTTCTGATCTATTTTTTAACTAAAAGACAACTCCTTGCATGACTTACATACCTCACTCAGAGACACAGAACATGAATGTTTTCAAAAGGTCCCCAGATAATTTGAAAGTCTTTCCTACATTGATACTCATTGGTTTGATTCAAGTGATTTAGTTTGTAACAAGAAAGTGGGCCCAGTTAATACAGTGCTATGCAGACACTGCATCTTGAGTCCACACCCAGTGCATTTCTGTAACACCCCAAAGTGTCTGTTTTAAAAACAAGTACAATTTTTCCTGGATATGTACCTGCTGAAGTTCATTAATGATTAATTTGTATTCCATGTCTTCAGTGAGCAGAACAAAGTCACTGAAGAATGACTTCTCAATTTATAAGTGTACTCAATAAAAATTTGGGTGCATATAATGCACTGCCTTTGGCACAGGTAAACAATGGGTCTCAACTTTAACCACACTAATTTCCAAAGGACTAAATATTTTAAAACTTGTACATTTTAATAAAGAGAATTTTTTTAGCAAATTATCTATTTGAAAATAAAGTACACATTAAAGTAGCTGACCAGACTGGATTTAACTCAAAATGGCTGCCTAAATATATAATTTTCTTTAAATAGGTAATAAAACCTAAAGTACTTATAGGTTATAAAGTCAGTGATATTAGTTGAAGCTATAGCTAAATGTTTATTAGAAGTAATGAAATTAATTTGGAGGGTTTTTTTTCTCAGTTGGTTATATCCTTGGCCTTGGTGACAGACATGTACAGAACATCTTGATAAATGAGCAGTCAGCAGAACTTGTTCATATAGATTTAGGTAAGTAATAAGAGTTACTTATTTTTAATAAATATTTAGTCAACGTATATTGTTTGCCAGGTAAGATATTATAAATATGAGGCATACATCAGAGAAATAGATTATATAGATGCACATTTTATGGATGTATATATATTTTAAAACATAAAAACTGGTGATAGGGCCAGGGATTTAGCTCCGTGGTCCCGTGGTCCCAGCACCTGTCTTGCAAGCCCAAGAGTCCAAGTTTGATCCGGTTAACTACATTACAATAGTGGGTGTGGAGACTCACGCCCAGCAGCAATCAGTACCACATACCACAGTGCCGGGTGTGGTGGCTCACATCTATAATCCCAGCACACAGGAGGATTGCTGTGATGTGAGTTTGAGGCTGAGCCTAGGGCCAGCCTGAACTACAAAGTGAGACCCTGTCTCAAAAAAAAAAAACACTCGTGATAGAAGAGGTGATAGTTAAAGACAGGAAGAATAATCACTACAGAAGATAAGACAGATTTGAAAGAAGGAAAGATTATGTTGTTACATGTTATAGATATGGTGAAACATGAAAAGCAGTTAGATGAAGTCTGCGTGCAGTAGAAATAGATTAGTACTAAGCTGTAAGAAGCTAACCTAAAGGGCAGGGGATTTAGCTCAGCTCAGTGGTTCCAGTGTCCACCTGCCAAGTGCAAGGTCCCGTATTTGATCCCCAGTAACTACATACCACAGTGCTGGGCATAGTAACTCATGAGCACCAGCCATCAGCACCATATATCACAGTGCCAGGAGTGGTGACTCACCCCTATAATCCCAGCACCCGGGAGCAGAGACAGGAGGATTGCTGTGAGTTCAAGGCTGGCCTGGGCTACACAGTGAGTTCAGGACCAGCCTGAACTACAAAAGCGAGACCCTATCTCAAAAAATCCCAAAAGACTAAGCTGAAGAATTTTGACTTCAATCTAAGTGAAGATAAATTTAAGCAGAATATGATCATATTTGATTTTTCTTTTTAGAAAGATAATTTCAAAAGCAAATTGAAAAACTGTAGTGGCAGCAGGAAAATGAGTTAGAGAATAATTAGAAATGATGAATATTTGGGCTAAAGTTACAGAGACTAAGAGAATGGATAAAGGACATCTCTATAATAAACTACACCACTAATGTTGAACAGTGAGACACAGGAATTAGGTTTGCAGTAAGTTCAGAGTTCTTAGACTTTACCACAAAACTACAGCCCTTAAGAAATCTCAGAAACAGGCCGGGGATTTAGCTCAGTGGTTCTAGCGCCTGTCTTGCAAGCTCAAGGGCCCGTGTTCGATCCCCAGTAACCACATAACAATATTAGGCGTGGAGACTCACCCCTGCAGCAATCAGTACCACATTCCACAGTGCCGAGCGTGATGGCTCACGCCTGTAATCCCAGCACTAAGGAGACGGAGGCAGGAGGATTGCTTTGATATGAGTTTGAGGCTGAGCTCAGGGCCAGCCTGAACTACAAAAGCGAGAACCTGTCTCAAAAAAAATCTCAAAAACTCAAAAATTAGGGCCAGGGGTTTAGCTCAGTGGTTCCGGCGCCTGCCTTGCAAGTGAAAGGGCCAGGGTTCAGTCTGGGAACCACATACAGCAATGCCAGGTGTGGAGACTCATGCCCATCAACAATCAGTATCACATACCACAGTGCCAGCAAAGGGGCTCTCACCTGTAATCCCAGCACTTGGGAGGCAGAGATAGGAATGCTGTGAGTTCCAGGCTCACCTGGGCTACACAGTGAGTTCAGGGCCAGCCTGAACTACAAAGCAAGACCCTGTCTCAAAGAAAATAAAACAAAAACAAAAAAACCTCAACAGTTAAAGAAAAGTGAAAGTCCAATTGTAATGTAGGAAAAGGCACAGACATATCACCAGAGATAAATATCTTTTTGAATGTTTATTTGTTAGTTTATCTGTACTACAAATATATATCATATTTTTATCCCGTAATAGGCAAAACCTAGAAATTCTGATTTTCTTTAGTGTACAAATGCTTAAACTGCACCCTTATGAAATATTACTCAGCCATACAAATAATATATTGATATATGTACAACTTAGATGAATCTTCAGAGAATAATACTGAGTGAAAAAGTTTATCCCAAAAGATTATATAGTGTATGATTTCATTTACATGATATACTTAAGATAAAAACATTACACAAATGTAGAACAGATGAGTGCTGTCTGGAAGAAAAGGGTGGTAGTTGGAGATAGGCCCAGGGAAGAAAGTAGGTGTGGCTGTAATAGGACACTATGAGCAATCCTTGGGATGGAAACGTTGTATGTGTTGGTTGCATCTGTGTCAGTATTCTGGCTGTAATATTGTAATGCAGCTTTTCAAAACATCACCATGAGAGAATCTTAGTAAAAAGTATTTAAAATAGTCTGGTCTTTCTATATTCTCATAACTACATATATCTGTAATTATTTCAAAACTAAAAATTTCATTTAAAATATATATATATCATGTTCTACCAGATACTAACTTTAGGTTTTTGTGAGTTTTTTTGTTTTTTGTTTTCCAGTTTTTTGAGACAAGGTCTTGCTTTGTAGTTCAGGCTGGCCCTGAACTAACTATATAGCTCAGGCAGGCCTTGAACTCAGCAGTTCTTCCTGCCTCTGCCTCCGAAGTGCTGAGATTATAGGCATGAGCCACCACGCCCACCAGTTTTAACTTCTGTTTTTAAAATCTCTTTTAATGTAGATTTCAGTATGTTAAGAAGTTATAGTTTTAGACAAGGTGAATCTGGGTTCTAATCCTGGTACAATAAAAGTGACAGATTATTGCCTTTTCAAAAGTTCATATGAGAAGTTGGGAAGAAAGCTGTCAGATCTGTACCTTGTATTTTTTTGTTCTAGGGGTTGCTTTTGAACAGGGTAAAATCCTTCCTACTCCCGAAACAGTCCCTTTTAGACTCACCAGGGATATTGTGGATGGCATGGGCATCACTGGTGTTGAAGGTGTCTTCAGAAGGTAAGTGAGAAAAGGTAAGGGAGGACAGATAGTTTTTAGCGTCAGAATTATTTGGATGTACATTTATATAGGTAATAGAATTCAGTGATGGAATTATATCCCAGTGCTTTATAGTTCTTGGGAAAGATCCTGGTAATAGGTAAAGGCATGTTTAAAACTTTGGTGTACAATAAAATCCATATTTACAGTAATTACAATTATTTGACTTTATAGATGCTGTGAGAAAACCATGGAAGTTATGAGACATTCTCAGGAAACTCTGTTAACCATTGTAGAGGTAAAGTATGTTATCAAGACATGTTTATTTCTCTACCAGATAGATACTGGTTCCTCGGTAGGAATAACTAGTAATACAGATGCCTCAATAAGGTAGAAATGAAAGTTTAAAATCATTATCTTGGGCCAGGTATTTAACTTTGTGGTTCCAGCACCTGCCTCAAAAGCAAAAGGTCCTGAGTTCAATCCCTGGTACCACATACCACAGTGCGAGGTATGGTGGCAACACCTGTAATCCCAGCACTCAGAGGCAGAAGGATTGCTCTGAGTTCAGGTTGTGTCTCAAATACACAGTGAGACTATGTCTCGGTGGTTCCAGCATCTGCCTTGCAAGCCCAAGGGCCTCAGAGTTCATCCTTGGTAACCACATACAACAATGCTGGATGTGGAGACTCATGCCCACCAGCAATCAGAACCACACACCACAGTGCCAGGCATGGTGGCTCATGCCTGTCATCCCAGCACTTGGCAGGCAGAGGCAGGAGGATTACTATGAGTTCAAGGCTGAGGTCAGGGCCTCCAGTTTTTGTTTTTGTTTTTTGTTTTTTTGAGATAGAGTCCCGAAAAAAATAAAGAGTTAAAGTGACTGTTGCATTCCCTGTGGGCTGTACTGAGTACAGTACTCTGTACTGTACACTACTCTGCCTACAATGGATGTGTCACTCCTGAGCACAGCCCTTAACACTGACATCCCTCTGTAAATCTCCACAAATCATTTGGTGTGATTGTCCCAGCTTTATAATTTCTCATTTGATTTTACATGGGCTTTCTGTGTGTTTCTCAATAGTATCACGGGTTCCAATCCCCTAATATGTCCTTCCTTTCCTTTTTGATTCTATTCTCCTCTGAACCACAGTTCCTATTTCTGATCTGTTTACAGTTTAAGTATCTCCTGTGTCCTACACCTGTCTTGCAGAGCACTTCAACTTGGATGCATTTCTCTTTTCCTCTCAGTATATTTGACTTTTCTAGTCTTCAAGATCTTTTCTTCACCTGTCCCGCAAGATTTTCTCTAGCTCAACACTCCTCAGCCAAGGACAGTTCTGTCTTCCAGAGGAGAGTTGGCGGTGTCTGGAGACACTTCTGGTGGTCACACTTGGAGAGGAGGATTAAGGTATAATTGACATCTCCCTGGTAGAGGGCAGAGTATTGTCAGTGATCCCACTATGCACAAGACAGTCTCTCACAACAAGCATCCAGGCAGAATGGCAGTAGTGCTGTGAGATTAAGGAGCCTTATGCTGGCAAACACTTCTGCTTTGATAATGCTGAAGAATATTTTTTAATTGCTCCAGTCTCTTTTTCAGTTTGATTTTTGGTACTAGGGTTGAGCCCAGCGCATTTACACTGAGGTATGTCCCAAGCCCCTCTTTTCTCTGTTTTTTATTTTAAGACAAGATCTCTTTAAGTCACTAAATTACCCATGCTTATCTGTACCTAAATAATCAACCAGCCCACCCACCCACCTATGCGGGGTTTGAACTGGCAGTCCTCCTGCCTTAGCCTACCACAATCTGGGGCTACCAGCATATGCACCAACATGCCTGGCTCCAGTCCCTTAGTGCAAGCATTTGCAGATAGGATTCTGACATAAGCCTTTCCTTTTGAAATAATTTGTGTTGTTTTTCCTTCAGTCTAAAAAGACATTTAAAAAAGGTCTTTATGATAGTGTATTAATTTATAATATCTTTTTTATAAATCAATAAAATGTATTTCCTTTTGTGAGTAAAACTGGTTTAGATCTGCCAAATCTTACACCATTTTAGTGCCCAACCTCAGGTTATATACTCTTGAACCTAGGAACAAGCCACATGAAATCAAGCTCATTCCCTCCAGTTATTTTTGTTTTTTGTGCTACTAGGAATTAAACCTAGAGTTTCATGCATGCTAGAAAAGCACTGTCTCACTGAGCTACATCCCCAGCTCTTTTGAGACCGAGTCTTACTAAGTTACCCAGGCTGACTTCAAATTCATGAATCTTATGCCTCAGCCTCTCCTGCCACCCTGGTAGCAGGGGAATTGTACTCAGAACCTTGCACTTGTGAGGTAGGTGCAGTGCCTCTGAGCTAAATCCCTGCCCCTCAACCTCTTGAGGAGTTAGGATTACAGGCAATGTGCCACCATGACTGGCTAATTCCTCCAGTGTTTAAGGGCCCTGGAGGATGCTCTAAGCAGCATTACAAAATGAAGAGATTTGGTACTACTGATCTAGCACATGTACTAAAGTAAACATGGATGGGGAAAGACATCTTATAGTCCTGATATGGTGCCAGAAACACAGTGAAGATAGAAGCAAAATATGTCCCAACCTTATAAGTCTGTGTGCCTCTGTAATTGAATCTTTATTACTAAAACAGGTAAGCATTTGCTAACAGGTGATGAGAAGAAAGAATATCCTGTGTTAATAAACACCAGCGCTGTTAGCTAGTCTAAATTGTCTTATAAATTTCTTATAACCTGGTATTATTTTCACTTTCTAAAATTTAAGACTTTGGTGGGAGGCAGTACTGAAGATCAAACCCAGGGCATTCACAATGAGCTGTATCCCTAGACCTTGTTTTGTTTTTGTTTTGGATTTGAGATGTGGTCTCCCACTAAACTGAATTTAAAATCCTGTTGTCTCAGCCACCAAAGTACTGGGATTAAAGGCATGCAACACCATATCAAGTTTAAAATTTAAGAGTTAAAGCCAGTTCTAGCTGCTTGCATATATTTGTCTATCCCTAATATCACTTGTCATAACACCAGACTTTGGTTTTTTGTTTTTGAGACAAGGTCTCACTTTTGTAGTTCAGGCTGGACCTGAACTCACAGCAATCCTCCTGCCTCTGCCTCCCACCATACCCGGCATTGTTCTCTGTGGTTACCAGGAATTGAACCTGGGCCCTTCCACTTGCAAGCAGACACCAGCACCACTGAGCTAAATCCCCAGCCCCAGAACTTGAGGAACAATACAGGATACACTTTTTTCTCTTCCACCCTTATTTTAAACTAAGGGAAAAAGCCATAGAAATAGGTTTGAGATCAGAATGTCAGATTAATACTGATAGAACTGTTGGAGAACAAGGTTAGGACTGAGGTCAAAACAGACCTGCCCATATTCCCCACCCTCTACAACCTAATCTTTGAGACAGCCCATCCGATGGAGAGGAACACATACAAAGTAAATTCCTTCATCCAGGACTTTACTAGTTCAGAATACAAGTGGAAAAAATTGATTAGTGGTTATTTCCTTCTAACGGATTAATCTGGCTCAGTCAGGAAACATGAGTCAAGGGAAATTACTCTCAACTGTAGAGAAATAGGGTGAGAACCTTCATGGTTTCTGCTGGTATAGTTTGTGCTACAAGAACTCAAGAGCTTGTGTGATAAGCTTGCCTATCTCCATCAACTACCATCTACCTGGCCTCTGTTATTTTTATATCACTAGCTCTGCTGTTTCTAAGTACATGATCAAAATGCACATCATTCTTCTAATATGTTTTCTATAGGTCCTCTTGTATGATCCACTCTTTGACTGGACCATGAATCCTTTGAAAGCTTTGTATTTACAGCAGAGGCCTGAAGATGAAAATGAGCTCCACTCCACTCTGAATGCAGATGACCAACAGTGCAAACAAAATCTTAGGTGAGCAGAGCAGTACATTACAAAGGACTTGGCAGTTGTTTCGATGTTCTTATTCTCAAAGACCTTAACACTGTTGTACCACATTGAAACTTTTGTCTTTTTGTCATCAGCGATGCTGAACAGAGCTTCAACAAAGTAGCTGAACGTGTCTTGATGAGATTGCAAGAAAAACTGAAAGGAGTGGAGGAAGGGACCGTGCTCAGTGTGGGTGGACAGGTGAATTTGCTCATTCAGCAGGCCATGGATCCCAAGAACCTCAGCCGACTCTTCCCAGGGTGGAAAGCGTGGGTGTGATCCTCGGCATCTCAGCCACTCGGAATTCTGCCTTTAGAAATGCTATTTCAGCCTTTAGTTTTATCTCAGCCACAGACTGAATAGGCAGTTACATATGGACACAACTGTACTTTTTAAAAATGTTTACTACTTGATTCACTCACCACCCAGAGATCCTTGATACAGTTAAGGAATGTCTCTGCTCTTACACGTTAAAGTAACAGTTATTTATGCTCTACTTGTAGGGCAAAGGTATGTTTCTTCTCTCAATCAGGTTTTTTCAGGAGAATCACCAATTTATGTATCTGTGACAACCATCAGAGTGATGGTTTTTCCCTTTGTATGCATCAGAATAAATGAAACGAGGGGTGGTTAAGGTTGTAAATATTAATCATAGAATATCTACATCCTAAATACATCATTCATCCTTATAACAAAACATGGGGAGATTAAGTGATGTTGCAGTTTATGGCTGCTGAAAGTAGAAGATGGATAAATAGAAGAAAATTACAGGAAAATGTAATGTGGACATTCTCTGATTAAAAGACATTTCAGATAAAAATCAAGCCATCCTCAGCCAGTTGCTCATAAGAGTAACAAAAACCAAATCCATAGAGAAGCTCCTAGAAAAGCTAATCGTGTTTAAATAGTTGTGTACAGAGGAAGGGAAGGGGGAGTCAGAGCCCTCCCACACATACAGTGCCAGTCGTGCTTCCTTGAAGTGGCCCCTAATCAATATGTACCGAAATCCAAGGTCATAACAGTATGGACTTAAAATGTTTTTTTAAATGCACTTAGAAATTAATTTAAATATGGCATAAAACATGAAAACAAAAGGAAACTTTGGATATCTCAAAGATTAAAACAAACTAGGTTGTCAAAAACTAGAAGGCCAGCTAGGCAGGGTGGTGTACACCTATAAGCTTAGCACTCAGGAGGCTGAGGCAGGAGATTGCCATGAGTTTGAGGCCAGCCTGGACTATAGCACAAGACCCCTTTTTCAGAAAGAGAGGAAGGGAAGAAAGGAAGAAATCAATCTAGATGGCCAGTATACAGGGTTGATGTTAAAAAATGTGCCATTCAAGTGTTTCAGTTGCACCTTAGTGAAATTATATTTTATATAGCTTTATTTTAGCACTATTAAATGTATTTCTTCATGTTACTATTACCTGTATCATTAAATGTTTTTGAATAAATTGTATAAGACAGTATGTTCTAAGAGTCATTCATTTTATTTAAGTAATTTGAATAACATGTGAGGAATAGAGCTGGTTACTTAGGAGACAACAGTGAGTACAACAGGCATAGTGCACCCTTACACAAGAGCTCAGAGCCTGGAGAAGATGTGCAATTGCTGACTCCCTGGGGACCGAGGAGTCTTCCCAGACCAGCCTGGCCTGGTGCATCTAAGTGTTTTAAGTTTTAATTAATTTCCACAAGACAAATGAATGTTCTTTGCTTGGGCCTAGAAAACGATCTAGTTGACATTCTAAAATCAAAGATATGTACTAGCGTGACAAATACAAATATCTTAAATATGAAGTTCTACCTGTTTATCATTTTTAAATAGATTAATTCCTCCTTTGGCCCTTGGGTTCTTTTATCTAGCTTCTGCCAGATGTTCTGTACAAGGTAGAGTCAAAGTATAGATTCAGAATTGGTAACAGTGATCTTATAGAAGGGAAATTGTCCCCTGAAAAATCCTTCTTTATAGTGTATTATTCAAAAGGAGTGTTGTCAACCACAGGTGATTTTGCCACTCCTGTTGAAATTTTCAAACTAAAATCTATTACTTTCCTGGGTACAAGGTGGAATCATGTCTCAATTTGTAACTCAGTAATGACTGATTACACTTTTCTGTTTAGTCTTTTAAGAGTTGACTAATACATTTTAAGAATACATTATGACCACTTTCCTCACTGAGAACTTGTACCTGTATCTGATGTATCTTGATTTTTTTTTCTGATTCCCCTGCTCTCCCCTTCAACTCACTGCCTTCCATATACATAAACTGTTTTTTTCCCTTTTTACCATCAATTTTTTCTTTCCTTTCTTTACTTTCCCCTACCTATACCTAGTTCCCTTTCCCCTTTGAGCATTTTTTCCTATTTCACAATACCTATCATAAATTCTAGATCTCAATTACACCTTTAGTTGCTCACACTAGAGAAATGATACGGTATCTACAAATCTGTACCCTATGTCCATCACTTATAAGTACAGCCTCAAGGTACATCCATTTAGCTATAAATGTCTAATTTATCATTTATGGCTGAGCACTTAAAAAAAAATTTTAAAGAATGTTAAAAAAAAAAAAAAACTCGGGGGCTGGGGGTGTAGCTCAGTGGTTCCGGCGCCTGTCTTGCAAGCGCAAGGGCCTGGGTTTGATCCCCGGTAACCACATAACAATACTGGGCGTGGAGACTCACCCCAGCAGCAATCAGTACCACATACCACAGTGCCAGGCATGGTGGCTCACGCCTGTAATCCCAGCACTCGGGAGGCAGAGGCAGGAGTATTGCTGTGATATGAGTTGGAGGCTGAGCTCAGGGCCAGCCTGAACTACAAAGCAAGACCTTGTCTCAAAAAAAATTTTTTGGTGAACATTTTAAATGAGTGTTTTCATTTCTGAATCAAGCTTCTGTATAAGGAATTTCCCCTTTGTTCCTAAATACTTTTTAATGGCTCTCAATGCAGTTTTACAGTTTTCTTTCCAGAGATCTTATCCCTAGATACTTTTAATATGTTTTTATAAAGAATATTTTTTCATAGATTTTTCTAATTACTATTGGCACACAGAATTACAGTTAGTTATTATAGGGCTGGGGATTTAGCTCAAGTGGTAACATATATCTTTGCTGAAAATACAAAGACCTGAGTTTGATCCTCGGTACCAAAAAGTAAGTAAATAAAAGTTAGTGATTATAGTGGGCCAGGGATGTAGCAAGGTCCCGAGTTTGATCCTTGGTACCAAATAAATCAAGAACAACAGAAATAAATATCATTTAAAAATAAAGTTAGCGATTATATACTAATTATCTATCCAGTAGCCATGATAAACTCTTAATTTTGAAAGTCTTAGATTTTATATATACATACTTATGAAGAATTACAGATATGCTTTTTTTTTTTTTTTTTTTTTTTTTTTTTTTAATTAAAGGGTCTTGCTTTGTAGTTCAGGCTGGTCCTGAACTCAGCCTCAAATGCGGCAGGACTCCAGCCTCTGCCTCTGGAGTGCTAGGATTACAAGGCGTGAGCCACCATGCCTGCTGCTGTGGTATGTGATACTGATTGCTGGAGGGCATGAGTCACCATGTCAGTATTGCTGTATGTGGTTACTGGGGATCGAACTGGAGACCTTGTGTTTGCAAGGCAGGCATTGGAACCACTGAGCTTAAATCCCCAGCCCCAAATGTGCTGCTTTACAAATTTTCTATTGCTTTTTTTTTTTTTTTGACAGTCTCACTTTGTAATTCAGACTTGCCCTGAACTCACTATGTAGCCCAGGCTAGCCTGTAACTCACAGTAATCCTCCTGCCTCTGCCTCCCGAGTGCTGGGATTACAGGCGTGAGCCACCACGCCCGCACTGTGGTATGCGATACCAGGAATCAAATTCCGGACCTTGAGCTTACCAGACAGACGCTGGAACCTCTGAGCTAAATCCCCTTCCTCCTCCTTTACAGATGTTCTGTTGTTGCTTTTTCTTGATTCACTGCACTGGCTTCCTCTCCACTTACTGCAGAGATTCACAGCAGTAATGATACTGGAACCTTATAGTCCCACACCTGATCTCAAAGGTGAAAGTATCAGTGTTTGACCATTAAATATTCTGTCAGTTGCTGGATTCCTTATTGGTGATCTCAATATAGAAAGAAAAACAGTTCATAAAATTCAACATTTGTGATTTAAAAGTGAATAAGTCATAGAAGGAAAATGCCACCAAAAAGGATAGTCAGCTTCCTATAAATAGGGAAAAGCTGAAAGCATTTCCTGTGACATCTGGAATATAGCAAGAATGAGCACTCCCACAGCTCCTATCCATTGTGGTGAAGGAAAAGTCATACCAAAATAAAGCAGAAGGTTGAATTATCCCTATTTTGAAGGGATACAATTTTATCTATAGTACATTAAATATTATAGAATAGATTTAGTAAATTTCAAGATAAAAGATCAGTAGCATTTCCATACACCCATAAGAAACTTGCTGACAAGTCATGAAAGCATCCTTGTTTGCAGCAGCTTTAAAAAAGCTAGGAATACATTTAATCCAAAGTGAAAACCTCCACCATCAAAAGTGAAAGGAACTAAAGGCACACAGAGAAGACCTTTCCATTCTCATGGGTTGTAAATAATGGTCATACCCATACTTGAAGCTGCATGGTGGCATGCTTCTATAACCCAGCACACAGCAGGGTGAGGCAAGAGGATCACCCAGAGTTCATGGCCAGTTTGAATTAGAGAGATTCTGTCTTAAAAAAGAAATGGGAGGGGGAGAATAAAAAAAGCCCTTACTATCTTAAGTTATAAGTCAGTATAATCCTCACCAAAATCCCACTAACACTTTTTTTTTTAAGGTTTTTTGAGACAGGGTCTCGCTTTGTGGTTCAGGCTGGCCCTGAGCTCAGCCTCAAACTCACATCACAGCAATCCTCCTGCCTCTGCCTCCCGAGTGCTGGGATTACAGGCGTGAGCCACCACGCCCGGCACTGCTGCTGGGGCGAGTCTCCACGCCCAGTATTGTTATGCAGTTACCTGGGATTGAACCAGGCCATTGCGCTTACAAGACAGGCGCTGGAACCACTGAGCTATATCCCCGGCCCATTAACACTTTTTTTTTTTTTTTTGAGACAGGGTCTCGCTTTGTAGTCCAGGCTGGCCCTGACTCATTGTGTAGCCCAGGTGAGCCTCGAACTAACAGCAGTCCTCTTGCCTCTGCCTGGAATGCTGAGATTACAGGCATGAGCCACCACACTTGGCACTGTGGTATGGTACTGGGACTCGAACTGGGGACCTAGCACTTGCCAGGCAGATGCTGGAACCACTGAGCTAAATCCCTAGCCCCCCGTGACATTTTTCTTGAAAGAAGAAAAACAATTATAAAATTCATTTCACCAAAGTAGAAAAATTATAAAATTCAGAATTCATACACACATGTTCCAATTCAAAATAGCTGAGTAACTTTGAGCAAAAAGAATAAAGCTGGAGGAATCAAAGTACTTAAGACATATACACAGTTGAAGTAACCAAAAGTATACAGTCCTAAAAATAAACCCACACAGCTATATTTAGCTTATTCTTGATGCAAAAAACATGTTGGAGAAAGGACAATTGTCATTCACTACAGAATATAGAAAACTGAATGACTGTATTTCAAAAGATTATAATGAGCCCTACCCATTACTGTATACAGAAATCAACTCAAAATACATCAAGGATCTACATGTAAAACCTGACACTGAAACCACTAATAGGATATGGGAAGCATGTCAAGAAATATACAGGCAATTGTCTTCTTGAGAAGACCTGTAAGCACAAAACAAGCAAAAACTGACCAATGGGATTATATCGAAATAAATGCCCTCCGTGGCAAAGCAAGCAACAGAGTGTAGAGACCACTTACACAACAAGAGACCTACTTGCAAACCACTGATCTGTTAGGTCTATTCAAAACACACTGTATAAGGAATTCAGAAACTTTAACCAAATAATCCAGTTTTTAAATGGACAAGTGATCTGAACAGATCAATTCTCAAGAAACACAAACGGTCACAAATATTTGAAAAAAAATGCTGAAAATCAGTTATCAGGGAAATGCAAATTCAAACTACAAATGAGATAACCATCATACTGCAGATAGAATGATTAAAAGGATGGAAGGATGTGGAGAAAAGGAATTCTTATAATACTGTTGATGAAAATGTACATTAGTAGGGCCAATATAGAAAACAATATGGAGGTTCCTCAAGAAATTAAATCTGTCATATGATCAAGAAGTTCCACTTCTGGATGTATATCCAAGGAATGAAATCAATATGCAGGTACCAAAGAAACATCGCTACTCTCAAGTCTACTGGAACAGTATTCACAACGGGTGCCCATCAGTGGGTGACTAAACACATGGAACACAGATGCAATATCATTTCACCATGAAGAATAATAAAATTCCATTATTCGTAGTGAAATGGGTAAAACTGGAGGACATTAAGTGAAATAAGCCAGGCCCAGGACAAATACTGGATATATTAAATGTGAATGTGAAAAAAAAGTCTTTTGTGCAACCATTCAAGAACTCTATCCATTTATCCCAAATCCAAATGGGACTTGCTTCTCTACCTCTCTTGACTTCCTTTGTACTTTTATTTCTCCGCTAAACTTTTTTTTTTTCCACTTTGTAGTTCAGGCTGGCCCTGAGCTCAGCCTCCAACTCACATCACAGCAATCCTCCTGCCTCTGCCTCGTGAGTGCTGGGATTACAGGTGTGAGCCCCCACGCCTGGCAGTGTGGTGTGTGGTACTGATTGCTGCTGGGCGTGAGTCTCCACACCCAGTATTGCTGGGGAATCAAACCCAGGCCCTAGTGCTTGCAAGACAGGTGTCGGAACCACTGAGCTAACTCCCCGGCCCTCCACTAAACTTTAAAATAACAACTGGTAACAGTACACATTTATGGGGTGCTGTACACTTCACACAAGTATACAACATGTCCTTATCACACCAGGGTAATTAATATTCCTATCTCCTAAATGTGTGGAGCCTTCAAAGTTACTCTTGCAGTTCTTCAAAAATATACATATAATAGGATATTGTGAACTATTAGTCAATGTGCTGCAGAATGCTAGAACTTATTCTTTGTGTTTTGATTTCTATTATTCTCCTCCCCCAAATGCCATACCCTCACAGTTATCAGCTTTGAGAAATAAAAGCACAGAGGAAGTCAAGAGAGGTGAAGAAGCAAGTCCCATCTGGATTTGGAATAAATGGATAGAGAATTCTTGTCTGGTTGCACAAAAGACCTCAGTAAAGGAAAATAATCAATATGAAGTGTTTTTTTTTTTTTACAATAAATATAGTATCTTTATTAAGTGTAATTATTAGAGTACTACAGTTTCTCAGAGTACAAAGAATAACTTCTGTTTTCCGTGACCTCTATATTTGAGCTTAATCAATCTTCCTGATTAACTGGGCTAGATTCTGTGACAGGAATATATATACAAGTTACTCTAGTCAGACTGAGTGGTCTCTCCATTCCACCTGATAAATACAGGCCCTGAAGGGCCAGAGCTCAGAAAATAAAAAGACATCTTGTTTATATTCCATAAGTGGAGTCGGGTGTTAGTCTAGTAGAGTACAGTTCTTTATAAACACGTTTGTGTAACATGTCATATGGTGCTCCCATTTGGACCTCTGATTCATCTTTGTAGTCGTATTTATTTGCTTGTCCAAAACTGAAACCTGAAGAGAATGACAGATGATTAGAAAGATGGCAGGTGCGACAGGACAGACTGACTCACTATGTGCCATATGTGCCAGGTAAGATCTGTGTTCTTTTTTGCTGCTTAGAACTACTATCTAGCTATTTAACTGAAACTGAAAGTATGCTAATTTTTTAGTTCATCCTTCCATAAATCATTGTCCACTTCTATTTTTAAAAGGCTCTGTGGAACATGGGATCAGGGTTTTTAATTATATCTTGGAACATTTAAATTTTGGTAAGTTTCTCCATAAAACTTAGATCACAATTGCTCTCTACCTCATGTTTTGGTGAGAATTGTCCTGGTCGACACAAAGAATTTGGCATAGGATACGGCATTTAGCAAGTGCTGTCTAATTAACTGCTGCGATTCTTTATTCATTGAGAAATACCATTTCCTACTCCAGAGCTGAAGTTCCTAGACCTGCTCTGGGTGTGATCTCTGGCTCCTCCAATGTCATACCATCAATGTATCACCCTCTTTCCTGGCTTCAGTTGTGCAAATCTCCACTAAACATAATTTTTACTTGTTCTAATGCTCCAACAACTGTCCTGTATCTTCTTATCCCAGTATTTTAGCTCAGTAATTTATATTATTGTTTCCTTTTTGTACCTGCTAGGCCTTTATGTTCTTTGATCGACCAGTGAAAATCTATGTGCTACCCATTGAGATTTCTTTAGCAAACACACAGACAACTCCCAGCCATTTAGTAAACACTGTTCTGTAAGAGACATCCACTCTGTTCGTCTGAGTGGCAAGTGCATGATGTGCGTGAGGAACAGACACGAGGCCAAACAGCCTTCTACAACTTCGCGGGGAGAGGAGCACGGAGGTGTGGGAGTGAGGTCAAAGGCAGACCCCACCATCAGCTGGTTTCCTGCAGTAGGGCACTGTGGGAGGCAGCAGGGTATAGTCCCAGGCGTGGATTCTTCCTGACCATAACTTCAAATCCTGACTCTCAGACTAACAAGCTGACTTTGAGAATGTCACCGTCTATCTTTGTGCTCCTCTGTCAAGTGCAGATGGCAGCCTGTTCCTGGGGGTTAGTTTGAAAATCAGATGAGTTAATTTTATAAAGCACCTTAACATAGCACTAGTACGCTATAATTGCTGAAGAGTTTGCACTGTCTGTTGTGTAAAGAACAGATGGAGGAGTCTGTTTGAAGGCCACTAAAGAAGCCTGTGGAAGATGATGGCACGTTAGGCTGGGATAGCGGTGGCCAGCTGGAAACAAATGACTGGGTGGATGCTAAGGAAGCTCATGTTTATGGGTATTCATTACGTGCCAAGCACTGTTCTCAGCTTGATATCTGCCTACCTACATATGTATCCATCCATCCTGTTACAGCATAACCTCCAAGTTAAGCAATATTGTTACTGTTTCAGAGATGAGGAAACTGACCCTCTAACTTTCCCAAGGTCACCAGTCAGTAAACAGAGCCACATATCAAACCTGGACCAGAACAGAAGTTCTCTGCTCTACTGCCTCTCACATAAGTAGCAAAACCAAAACTCAATTTTCTATCCCACCAAAACCGTAATTCAATTCTTGGCTGTTCGAATTAACAGTATTTCTGGGACGTGATGATACAGTTCAGTGTGCTGGCTATCACTTTTAGAGAAGTAATGTTGACTGTTGATGCCTAGAAGCACAATAGTGGCCCAGAATTAATAACAACAAATTTTTTAAAATGTGTCTAATATTGTGAGGCTTTAACTTTTCCAAATAAAGTTTGCTCATAAAAATTATTAAACTATGGGCTATATAACACTTAAAATTTTTACTTAACCCTAAATAAAATAGAATTGCCATTTGTAAATTGTTTGTTGTCTACAATGGTCTGTTCCCAAATGAAAGTTTTATGTGTATAAGTTAAAATACCAGATTTATTTATACCTATGTGCTCTGCAGAGAACTAAAATGTTGGAGGATTACTGTGAAATAGTATATTGCATGTACTATATATCTATGTGAAATGTATCATTTTGCTTCATGAGAACTTGACACAAAGTATTGCTTTAAAAAAGGCACCTACCTTTGAAGTTAACCGAAGAGTTGCTTGTACCAATTTGCTTCCAGTTGGCAATATACCTAAGCACATCATGTGGATATTAAGTTAATTTGACTTATTAAGTAATAATTTGATTCATTAGTACATGTTTAAGTTAAAGGTGACATATTGGCTAGTGCAAGTTTAACTTTCATGACTTTCCTATCTCCTAGCAGGTCATATGCATTGGAAGGCAGTTCTAGGATAAGGAATCAGAGTGGGGGCCCAGTTTACTATGTTAGTATCCTCTTATTGCCTTCTAGCATATGTCATTCCTGCAAGAATTCCTCACACAGTTGAGTGCCCAGTATGTCAGGTAATAACTTCTTAAAATATGGACAGAAAACTCTCAGAAGGAAAAGTCAGGGAAAACAGTAACAAAAACTTTCTCCTTGGTTCTAGATTACTAGACCTACTATTGTTGACATCTCAAAACTAGTAATGTATTATTTTAGCAAGACAACTATTGTTATTAAGATTTGGAGTAAGAATGTCTCTGAAAAGCCAGGCATGTTGGTAGACAACTGTAATCTCAGCACTTAGGAGGCTGAAGCAGGAGGATGGATCATCACAAGTTTGAGGTCAGCCTGGGCTGCATAACGGGTTTGAAGCCAACATGAACTACATAGTGAAACTCTGTCTCAGAAACCATAAATAGGGCCAGGGATTTAACTCAGTGGATCTGGCATCTGCCTGGCAAGCACAAGGTCCCAAGTTCGATTCTCGGTACCACACATCACAATGCTAGGTGCAGAGGCTCAAGCTAGTAATCCTAGCACTTGGGAGGCAGAGGGGGGAGGATTACTGTGAGTTCAAGGCTAGCCTGAGCTACCATAGTGAGTTCAGAGCCAGTTTGAACTTAGAAAGCACTTGTCTAAAAAAAAAAAAAAAACCAAAAAACCCCTCACAAAACCATAAGTAATTTAATACTTAGCCTCTCCAGTGCAGTCAGAGGCAGGGCTTTTGGAAGATGACTGAACCATAGGGGCACTATAGCCGGTTTGCTGTTAGGAGGAGGGCCCTGGGTGGAGTAGGCCAGGGGGTGTGGCAGCATCCCCAGCTCCTCCTCCCCTCTCCCTGGCACAGGAACAGCTTTCCTGTGCCCGGGCCCTTCTTCAAGACAATTCTTTGTTTAACCTTACTGGACATGAACTGAAACTTCTGAACTGTGAGACTCAATAAACTTCTCCTTTTTTAAGCTGGAGGTGTTGCGTGTTTTGACTAACAACAGAGAGTGACAGAGACGTGATTTTTTTCCAGTGTCCAAAATACATAACATTCGTATTATAATGAAAGTATGTAATACTGAATAATAATATTCCAAGAGAGTAGCTGACACCTCACCTCTCTAAACAGAAGCTAAAATGCGGAGACCAGAGTAGCTAAAGAAGGAAAACGGAAAAACAAGGTGTCAGGAGCTGTGAAGTTGAGGCAAAGATCAAGGGGCAGCTTTCCTGTGACTTATTTTCTTCTTGGACTTTTTATACCCTGCCCAAGACTCCTTTCAGCAGCCCGAGTCAGGTAAGGGGCTGGCTACAGCAAGAGCTGCGAAGGAGCTGGCAGAGAAAGAATGAGGAGGATTAGCGTTTCCACATAATTCAGGAAAAAAAAAAAAAAAAAAACCACTGATTTTTCCAAATATTTATTCTATTGAATTATTTGTACTACTGGTAATCCTGCATGCTTTTCTATATATATGTTGTCTAATATTTTTAATTATAATAAGGTGCTATATCTGAAATTAACTCCTTACTACTGCTATCTCTTATTCTTCCAAGAGCTTTATTCTGTTATTAAATGAAATATAGTTGGCTCACTTAAATGCAAAGACACAACCTCTTCTGGGATCTCTTAGTAAGCAGTTCAATCTATTCCACTTTAAATTTAGGCAAACTTTGTGCTTTCAAGTCAGTGCTCAATGCAGTGAAGACATGTCAGTTACCCTGCTTCCTTCTATTTATATGCTGAAATATTTTCCTCCCATTTTGAGGGAGCCAAAGTTTCTTGTTATGTAGTAGACTAAGACCTTACATTCAGGGCTATAAACTTATGCTGTGTTTCAGACCAGTCCCAACGCCTACTTAATTTCAGAGTACGGCATGAATTTGTTCATTGATTTAAAAAGAACAAGCCAGTACTGGCTGATTTCTAAGTTTTACAGATAGAACCAGCAGTCTGATGATAGCATTAGCATTCTGTTTAAATCACAGCAAACAAACAAACAAAACACCACTAACAGTGAAGCTATGACCCAGAGGAGGAAAAATATGTGCCCTATATTCTTCAGACAAAGGACTAACATCTAGAGTATGATGTAAAGAACTCAAAGAAATAAGACTCCCCAAATGTGAAGACCCAATGCAAAAACAGCCATCTGAAATGAACAGACACTTCTCAGATGAAGAAGTAGAAACAGTAAATAAGCATGAAAAGAATGTTCAATGTCACTGGTCATTTGAGAGATGCAAATTTAAAAGTTTTGACCAAGCTGTTCTCTTTATTAGTATCTTCCTGAAAGAATTAAAAGCATCATACCACAATAATATGTATACACCCATGTTTATAACAGCACAATTTGTAACAGCAAAATCTTGTGAACAACTCAAATGCCCATCAACCTATGAGTGGATAAAGAAGTGAGTTTTTTTAATACACAATGGAGGATTACTCAGCCACAAAAAATGATAAATTAAAGACATTTATAGCTAAATGGATTCACCTTGAAACTATACTCTTAAGTAAAATCAAATACGCATTTAAATATTTCTCTGGCGAGAGAAGCTGAAAGGGTAAATGAGGACCAAAATGTACAACGGATACTGTGAAACAGGAAGAAAATGTTCAAATGGGAAGGAGAACATGGGAAGGGGGAAAGGAAAAGGAGGAAAACAAAAAATGGAAGGAAAAATGGAAGGAAATAAGGATGGCAAGAGGGATTAAAGGGAGGAAAGAGGAGTGAGAGAAAAACAAAATATATCACGAACAGGCACAAATTCCTTATGATGACTGCTATCCTTCTGTATATCTAAAACATACCAACAACACTTTTAAAAAACAGTGGATATAGAATCTGAAGTTAATCCCTTTAGAAATATGCATATATTTATGAATGAATGACAGGATCTCACTATGTAGCGAGGGTGGCTGTGAACTCATGGCCTTCCTCCTGCCACAGCCTCCTCAGTGCTGGGATGGCAGCCATTGTGCCACCATGCTGGGGCAATTAAGGAAAAGTTCTTAGTCAGAGAGGGCAGAGAATTGCGTATCTCAAAAATCCAGGGATCAACTTCAGATCTGCTATTCTACATAGCACACATAGGCAAAGAGCTCTCAAGAGAATTACAGAAAAAAATTTTTTTGTTTATTTTTGTTCTTGAGACAAGATCTCACTATATAGTCCAAGTGGGCCTCCAATTCATCAACTCATGGCAATCTTGCCTCAGCCTCTCAAACGCTGTTTGACACAATGCTTGGTCAGAAAATTAAGAATTTTTTTGGCTGCTAATCACTTAATAGGTATGTAAAAATTCACTTGCAGTTTAAAAAATATGATGGTCCTGAAAGAGTATTATCCATCTTGATAAAGAATATGTAGCTGAAAAGAAGGAAAGAAATTAAGATCACAGAGGAAATTAGTGAAAGACTAACAGTATAGAGCATCAATGAGTCAAAAAGGTGTTTCTTTGAAAGAATAAATAAAGTTATTAGCCAAATTTATCAATATAGACTGATGACTTACGTCAGTATAATCAAGAGATGAGAAAAATAAAATTGCATGGGATACCACAGAAATCCAGAGGCCTTAGAAACTATTTAAAACTCATACTCCAATAAGTTGGAGACTCTGGTATATGTAATATAAAAAAATCTACTAAACAAGAAAAGCCCAGAATTTGATGGATTAGTAGATGAATTTTTATCGGAAATTTATAGAGAACTAATGCCAATATTCCTCAAACTTTTCTACACAATTAAGAGATGAATACTTTTAATCTCATTCCATTGAGCTAGCATTAACCTATTACCAAAACTGCAGAAAGACTCAACATCAAAAACAGAAAAAAAGAAGGAAGGAAAGCAGGGGAAAAAATGAAAGGGAATGAAGGAAGGGGAGAAAAAGACAGATTATAGGCCAATATCCCTGATGAACATAAATAGAAAACTTTTCCTTCAGATGCTTACAATGGAATTCACTAGATCATTAAAAAGATCATACACCACATCCAAGTTGGCATTATCCCAGAGATGCAAGAGTGGTACAACATGTATGAATCAATAAGTACAATATACCTCATGAGAAACATCAAGTTTAAAAATCATGTCATCTTGGGCCGGGGGTTTAGCTCAGTGGTTCTGGCACCTGTCTTGCAAGTGCAAGGACCTGGGTTTGATCCTCGGTAACTACATATAATACTGGGTGTGGAGACTCACGCCCACCAGCAATCAGTACCACATACCACAGTGCTGGGCATGGTGGCTCACACCTGTAATCCCAGCACTCGGGAGGCAGAGGCAGGAGGATTGCTGTGATGTGAGTTGGAGGCTGAGCTCAGGGCCAGCCTGAACTACAAAGCAAGACCCTGTCTCAAAAAACAAAAACAAAAACAAAAACCTAAAAAAAAATCATGTCATCTCAATAGATGCAAGAAAATCTTTAACAAAATTCAATATCCCTTCATGGTTAAAAACTCTGATGATAATACATATAGAAGAACCTTACCTCAAAATGGTAAAAAACCATATATAACAAATCCATAGCTGATATCATATATACCAATAATGAGTCCATTGAGAAAGAATTCAGGAAAACAAATTCATGATAGCTTTAAATAATTAAATATGAGGAATTAACATGACCAAGGAAATGAAAGACTTATGATTAAAAACTATTTAACACTGAAGAATGAATATGAAGATGTAAGAAAATGGAAAGCCTTTCTCTTCCTGGATATGTAGAATATCAATTAAATGGCCACATTACCAAAAGTGATCTATAGATTTAATTCATCCCTTTAAAGTACCAACAACATTCTTCATTGAGCTATTAATTTTAAAATTTATATGGAAACAGAAGATACCCACTATAGCCCAACCAATACTGCCACAGTGGGAGACATTATAATTCCAGATTTCAAGTTATATTTCAAAACTGTACTAACTAAAACAGTATGGTACCAGTGTAAGGATAGATTATGTAGATCAATGGAATAGAGACAAAAATGACCTCATGTACTCTTCAGCTATCTAATTTTTTTTTTTTTTTTTTTTACCAAATAACTTGAAGAATGTGTTGGAGAAAAGACAGCCTATTTTTTTTTAAAAATGGTGCTGAGGGCTGGGGATTTAGTTCAGTGGTTCTAGTGCCTGCCTTCCAAGTGCAAGGGCCTGGGCCAGCGTAACCACATACAACAATGCCAGATGTGGTGACTTAACACCTGTGATCCCAGTAGTCAATACCATGGACCTACCACAATGCTGGGGGTGATGGCTCACACCTGCAATTCCAGCATTCAGGAGGCAGAGGCAGGAAGACTGCTGAGTTCGAGGCTGAGTTTAGGACCAGCCTGAACTATAAAGTGAGACTAAAAAACAAAAACCAAAAAATGGTGCTGGGAAAACCAGTTATCCATGTGCAGACTGAAATTAGATCTATTTCTCTCCCTATTAGAATCAAAACAAAATGGAATAGAGACTCACACAAAAAAGTGGAAACGGCTGAATTACAACCTAACAGCACCATCTGAAGCTGTAGGCACAGGCAAGGGCTCCCTGAAGAGAACTCCATATCCCACGAGGTAACACCAAGGAGCAACACACAGGACTTCAAGTTAAAACATTCTGCACTGCAAAGGAAACAGCTGAGTGAAAGTAGAACCTGCACCATAGCTAAATGTTTGCCAACTACTTTTCTGATCGATAGTTAACATCTAGATGTATAAAGAAAAAAAAAATACACCCCTACAACAAATGACCCAATCAAACAACAGACAAACACACCCAACACGCACTTCTTTAAATAAATAATACAAATGCCAATAAGTACATGGGAAAGTAAGTGTTCAACCAATTTACTCATTAGGGAACACAAATCACAACAACTTTGAGATTCTGTGTCATCCTGGTCAGAGCAATGATCACCAAGGCCACGAAACACAACAAATACTGGTGATGGTGGGGGAAAGGAGCACTTCTGCTAGTTTGTTGGTTGAAATGTACATTAGTGCAACCCCTATGGGAATCAGTATAGAGATTCCTCAAAAAACTCAAAAGAGAAATTCCACTTGACCTACCGTACCTCTCTCCTGTCACTGTACAATAGGGTCGCAGAGTCACATGTCAGCCAAAGATGTCTAACCTCTGGTGAGTGGGCTAAAGGTTGCAATAAACTGTGTTGTGGTGGAAGAAGAGAGAGGAAGGTCAATCCAAGGCTCCAGACGGAAAATCATAGAGCAGAAGATATCATCAGGGAAGACTGACACCACAGCCAGAAAAATTAACCAGCGTCCAGAAACAAACAGGTGATTTGAAGCGTGAAACCGGTGCCACGACCCGGGCTGGACTGATGGCTTTAGTTTCTGGTGGTCTGTACTCTGCTTTCTTGGTTGTACCTATGAATGGTGCCCTAGCAAGAGGGTGTCAAGCAGCCTTCCTACCAAAGAAGAGAAACATTTTAACTATTAAATTGTAATATCTGAGACTGTCTTTAAAAAAAGTTATTTCACTATTTCCTTCAGACTGTTTCTGCAGCATAACCTGGGTCTAACAATATAAATTGCTTATAAGGGCTTTTTAGTTACCCCAACAGGGCCTCAAAATTCATTGACTTTTAACCAAATATGCATGCAAAAATAAAATACTGAAGAAAAAAGATGTCCTACTGCAGTGAAACAGCATATCCATGTTTATAGCGGCATATTTTATAATAGCTATCATCTGGAAACAGTGTAGGTACTCAACAAATGCATGAATTTTTAAAAAGGGAACATATACACACTAGAGTATCATTCAGCCATAAAGAAAAATGAAATTCCATTTTTTTGGAGAAAAATGGCTGGAACTTCAGCCTATGATAGTAAGTGAAATAAGTTACAAATAGAAGGTTGAATATCAGATGGCTTCTCTTATATAAGAAGCCTAAAACATAAAGAAGAAAGACGGTAGGAAATAAGAAGGCAGACTTAATGGAGATAGGGGAGTCACAGAGAGACAGGGTCAGGAAGGGGGACATGTAAACAGATTGAAAATCATCAAGACAATGCTGTATCCACATACCAATCCCCCGAAATGAATACAGTTATGATGTACTGCAAAATACGATAATGAAAAGAGAAGCATGAAATTTTCATTTACTCTTGTGTCCCACTCTATATAGTAAGTGAAATGCAAAGAAACCACTGGCAAATTGGAACGTATATTCACAACAGCATCTCAACAAACACATGAGTTTGCACTACAATGGCCACGGTATCGCCAGGTGATAGGGACTTGGCAGCTCTGTTATAATTTCATGCATCGTCATCCAACGTGTGGGCAGCCATTAGCCAAAGTGTCATGTGATTTATACTACAGTATATCCTTCACATCAGTAGCTTTTTATTTTATTATTATTTTCTTGTTTCACTTTATTACTCTTTCTTCTCTTAGTCTTTTCTCATTCTCTTCTCTGCTTCCTCTGGTCAATGACCATTATTTTGATTTTTCTTTTACCCTATTCTTTTCTCGTACCTTCTAACTTCTTTCTCCCACATAACTCCTGCCATTTTCTTTTATGAATTATCTTCATTGTAATTCTTTTTTTGAGACAGGGTCTTGCTTTGTAATTCAACCTGGTCCTGATCTCAGCCCTGAGCTCAGCAATCCTCCTCCGTCTCCCAAGAGCTGGGATTACAGGCATGAGCCACCACTCCTGGCACTGTGGTATGTGGTATATGGTATTGTTGGTGGGAATGAGTCATCACACCCAGCAATTGTGTGTGGCTACTAGGGATTGAACTCAGGACCTTGTACTTGCAAGACAGGTGCTGGAACCACATGTAAATCCTCAGTCCTTTTTTTTTGAGACAGGGTCTCACTTTTGTAGTTCAGGCTGGCCCTGAGCTCACTATGTAGCCCAGGCAAACCTTGAACTCACAGCAACCCTCCTGCCTTTGCCTCCCAAGTGCTGGGATTACATGTGTGAGCTACCACACCTGGCACTGTGGTATGTGTTACTGATTGCTGGTGGGTGTGAATCACCACACCTGGCACTGTGGCGTGTGGTACTGATTGCTGGAATCAAGGGTATGAGTCACCATGCCTGGCAGTGAGGTATGTGGTTACTGGGGATCAAACTCTAGACCTTGCACTTGCAAAGCTGATGCCAGAACCACTGCGCTAAATCCCCAGCCTTTCATTGTAATTTTTCCTTTTTGTCTATGCAGTATTCAGAGTCATTTATTCAGTTGTGTACATACTGAAAAATTTTAATAGTCTTATTGAGATGTCACTAATTTGCCATACAATTTACCTATTTAAAGGGTACAATTCATTGTTTTTGTGTATATTCACAGAATTCTGTGTCCAATACCATATTCAGTTTTTTGTTTTTGGTTTTTCTGAGACAGGGTCTTGCTATATAGTTCAGGGTGGCCTTGAAGTCACTACGTAGCCCAGGCTGGCCTCAAACTCGTAGAAATCCTACCCAAGTGCTGGGATTACAGCTGTGTACCACCATGCCTGGCCGCTACAAGCAATTTACAAACACTGTCATCACCCCAGAAGAAACCCAACCCCTCAGCCATCATCTCCTACCTGCCAGTTCCCCAGTGCTAGGTGGTCACTGCAGATCTACTTTCTCTCTGCAGACCTGCTTTTCCTGCACATGTCATGGAAATAGAATCATATGACATATGGCCCTTTGTCATTAGCTTCTTTCACTTAGCAACTTCATCAATATTATGTATTGACTCTTTTGTCAACCAAATATCAACTTATTTTGAATTCATCAGCTGATAGATAGTATAAGTTGTTTAAAAATAATGTTTCTATGAGCATTTATGTGCTGACTTTTGTGTGGACATGGATTTTTCTTTATGATACATTTCTACGAGCATGCTTGCTAGATCACACAGCGACTCCACACTTAACCATTTGGAAAACCATCAGCCTGTTTTCCAGAGTGGCTGCAACACTGCATATTCCTACTAGCAATGCATAAGAGTTCCCGTTTCTCTAGATGCTTGTCAGTTGTTTTCATCTGTATTTATGGTCATGCCAGTGACATGATATGTCATTGTGACTTTGATTTGCATTTCCCTGTACAAAATATTTTAAATATTTTAAAACTTCCACCACACAAAATCCTAATATTTTAATATCTCACAGGAAGACTGGGGAATATAGACTGAAGAGATTCCTTGTTTAATTAATTTCATGCTTTGAATAAAACTCCAAAGAAAGAACAAAGCGATCTAGGCATAAGAATAAAATTTGAATAAGACACAGATGTGTAATTACCTCATCTTTCCTCTGGTATGAGGAACCGAAGGTGTAAAAGTTCTAAAATGTATGCTAGATATTGTGAAATAGTAGGAAAATTTTCAAAGGGAAAAGGGGGTGGAGTAAGTAAAGAAGGAAAAGAAAAAATGTGATGATAAAAAAAGGAAACAAAGCTTATGTATATAGAGAGTAGAGGATTTGAGGGGGTAGAGGAATGGAAAAAAATGAGAATTAAGTCTAGTACAAATTCTCAATATGGATTGTGATCACAATGTATACATAAAATGTACCAACGAAATCAATTTTTAAAAAAGAATAAAATCTGAGAATGAAAAAATATCTAATTTTCTTTTCTTTTTGTGGATCACTGATTTTTAAATCTTTCATGTTTTTCTTTTCTGTTGAGATAAATCAAAGTTTAAGATTACGTTTGTGGCCCCAAGATTCAACATGGGAATGTGAGAAGAAAACATCCGACTGCCTTAGTTCCCCGAGTACAGCAACATGTACTTACTCATCGAAGTTGAGGGTATTTGTCCAGTTCAGCACTTCATCCACTTCCCATTCCATCACAGCATCTATCCCGCCATCTTCCAGGCTTCTTATGAGTCCCTTCGTTGCTGTATGGATTAAACCTACAGTTTCATGATGAGCTGACTTAGTCTCCAGGCTTCCTGCATAGTACCTAAAAAGAGAAAAGAGACATACACAAATCCTTTTAGTAGGCGGTTAGATGTATGTGCAGTTGAGAAATACCATTGCGGGGGCGGACAACCACGTTAAACAGGAAGCCCTCTCTTAAAATCACCTGTCCTTACCTTGCATTTTTTTTCCACTACTGCGGATCAAACTCAGGACTTTACACCTGCAAGGCAGGTATTGGTGTCACTGAGCTAAATCCCTAGCCCTTTAACATTCATTTAAAAATATTTTTTTATTAGTGTCCACTAACTTTACAAAATGTTTTAATGTGTAATATCCAAACATACATATGTTGATCATATCAGTCCCCTCATTGGTCTCCTTTGTACCTTCCTCCCACCCTCCCTTGTTCATTTCCTCTTGTCTAATAATGGTCTTTATCTTTAGATTTTGCATATCATTGAGAACATATTATTCTTGTCTGAATCTGGTTTATTTTGCCAGTGGATGATCTCCAGCCCCTCCCATTTGCCTGCGAGTGACAAAATTTCATTCTTTATAGCCAAATAAACTCCACTGTGTATTGGTATCTTTTTTTCTTTTTTTTTTTTTTTTTTTGAGACAGGGTCTCACTTTGTGGTTCAGGCTGGCCCTGAGCTCAGCCTCCAACTCCCAGCTCACATCACAGCAATCCTCCTGCCTCTGCCTCCCAAGTGCTGGGATTACAGTGTGAGCCTCCATGCCAGGCACTGTGGTATGTGGTACTGGTTGCTGCTGGCGTGAGTCTCCACGCCCAGTACTGTATGTGGTTACCAGGGGATCGAACTCGGGCCTTTGTGCTTGCAAGACAGGTGCTGGAACCACTGAGCTGAATCCCCAGCCCCCTCCATATCACTTTTTTCCCCATTCACCTACTGATTGTCACCTCAGCTGTACCATGTCTTTGCTATTGTGAACTGGGCCGCGATAATGCAAGTAGCCCTGTAGAACGACTGTACTTCCTTCCACTATATACCAAGGAATGAGACAGATGGTTCAAATGGCAGCTCCATTTTTAGCTCGAGGAAACTCCATGCCGATTCCCACAGTGGCCGAGCTGATGAAAGTCCTGCCCGCAGTGTAAGCGGGCCCCACACACACCTCGTTTTTTTTTTGTTTTTTTTTTTTAAGGTTTTTTGAGACAGGGTCTCGCTTTGTGGTTCAGGCTGGCCCTGAGCTCAGCCTCAAACTCACATCACAATCCTCCTGCCTCTGCCTCCCGAGTGCTGGGATTACAGGCGTGAGCCACCACGCCCGGCACTGTGGTATGTGGTACTGGTTGCTGCTGGGTGTGGGTCTCCACACCCAGTATTGT